>CM034362.1:39689610-39706732 GCA_019925275.1 Mytilus edulis
AAAGATCTGACAGCTGCGTTGGCTCCACAAGCTGGGGCACCAATATTCATAACAGCTAACTTTTTACCACTCTGAAACAGTAAAAAAATAAATGGAGAAGGTGTCCATGGGACACAGATGATGCCCCTGCTTGGATATAATGTTATAAAGGGAGATAACTCAAAAACTGTATAAGTGATGCAACTCAAATTCAAACTTGATCTATGTTTTGTGGTAATAAGCATTGTGTATAAGTTTCATAACATTGGTTAATTCCTTAATGATGTTTTCGCCATGATATATAGCCTTTTTGTGCTGATGTGGCATAAAGCAATCGCCAATCATTCAATCAATCAATTAGTCAATGATGTGTTGTTACTTAGATCTGGACTTAATACAAAACTCAACCTGAATGAAAATAAATAAACCATGGAAACGCTATACCCATCTACAAGTGAGATGACTTTACTTAATGGATGTCATAACTACAATCCCACCACCTTTTCATGAATGGGACCCACCAAATTAAGACTTATTATCCGGTTTGTACTAACATGAGCAACATGACAGGTGCCACATGTGGAGCAGGATCTGCTTACCCTTCTGGAGCACCTGAGATCATCCCCAGGTTTTGGTGGGGTTCGTGTTGCTCAGTTTTTAGTTTTCTATGTTGTGCTTTGTGTACTATTGTTTGTCTGTTGGTCTCTTTCTTCTTTAGCCATGGCATTGTCAGTTTATTTTCGACTTATGAGTTTGAATGTCCCTCTTGTATATTTCGCCTCTCTTTTATAGAAAATGGACGCTAAGCAAACAACAACAAATCTATTTTATATTTAACTTATTAAAGAAATTCCTATTTTACTTCATTAAGACATGTCCACCATACAATTGAGTTGAAGTAAGCCAAATAAATATAAATAAAAAGTTGTATTAACCCTTTCAACGCTACACAAAAAAATAGAAAAATGGCTGCTGCTGAGAAAGTTATTGCATGAAAAATGCTCAGGAGAGCATGATCTGTAATGTTAGGCAATTATTTTAGTGAAATTTTTATCAGGTTACCTGCATTTTCAGGTAATTAATAGGTAAAAGGTGTAATTTATTACATTTGTGTTGAATTTTGAATAAAAACTACTTTTAGTCTTCATTTATTTTGTTGTTTTATCTGCCATATAATAAAGAAGACACCAGTTACCCGATTCCGTAGCGTATTGCACCATACACAACGTATTATGTAATCGTGGCACAAATAAATAGCTCTGTCCTAAAAAATTTCAGTCAACCTCCGTTTTCCCCCCTTTTTCTACGTCTTGTAATGAGCGATCAAATCATATTTCCCACACGAATTAAATGTAATAAACACATTGAGATAACAAGAAACCTTTTAACTAATACTCGTTGTTAGTTTCGCCATAGAAATGCTGAAATTTTTCCATATTTACAGCTTCGTTTCCGATTTCCGCCATTTGCATTTGTCAAAAATTTGTTTTTATTTTCCTTCTATTTTCCTTCTACTGCATGATTTTACTATAAAAATTGCCGGGATTTCAAGCGCAAATGAGACCTTGTATAAATCCTAGATTCAAACGAGGAAAAATTAGAGAGAACCCGAATGAAAACCGAATGGTTTAAGAGTCCTGAAGAAAAATCCTTTTTCATCGCGGCATATGCCGCAAATAGCAGTGGCGAACGGCGTACGTCATCGCGGCATATGCCGTGTATAGCGTTGAAAGGGTTAATGGCTAATAGTAAATTGTAATTATTATTTTTTAACTTACTGAGCACACTTGTCCAGTGGGATCACACATCACTTTGGGCGGCCGAAGTTTACTGAGCCTCAAGTATGTTGCTAAATTGTTTTGGAAACTCCTGTATTACAAAATCAAATGTTTATAATAGACTTTAAATTACAAATCTTCCCAATTGGCTCTTGTGTACAATAGAGCCTTCTATTATTCATGAATTCAATTATAATAAATATTGTTTCTATAGGTTTGTTTTGTATTAACGTGTCAACGTTCTTTGTCATTTAGAGTTGTCTCATTAGCAATCATACCACATCTTCTTATTTTTATAATCATTTATATGACTGAAAAAAAGAAATGTAGCACCTCTCAGAGATAATTTTTTCACTTATATTACCCATAAGGAGAATGTGAAATTAAAGAGTGAATGCTATCGATTCAATTTGAAATATCTTTCTGTATACACATACACAGTCTATAAGGCACTCTCTTGTCTTCACAAATGTGAAATAATAAACATCAATGGCTCTTTTCACAAACAAAAACAAGAATGTGTCCATAGTACACAGATGCCCCACTAGCACTATCATTTTCTATGTTCAGTGGACTGTGAAATTGGGGTCAAAACTCTAATTTGGCATTAAAATTAGAAAGATCATATCATTTATAGGGAACATGTGTACTAAGTTTCAAGTTGATTGGACTTCAACTTCATCAAAAACTACCTTGACCTAATACTTTCACCTGGGAAGTGGAACAGAAGGACGAACGGACACACAGACTGAAAAAACATAATGCCCCTAGGTGGGGCATAAAAATTACAATTGTTGATACCAAGTTGTATTGAACTCTCCATGACTTAAAGAGTATTTTTTCTCGTTAGATGTTTTGCGAAATGAGTCACAGATCATTTTAATATCCATATATATATATCTATAATAAACTGTTACCTCAAGCGGTTCAAAGATCCAATCATCAAATCAAACTTACTTTCCTCGTAACCTCTATCTATAATGAACTGTTACCTCAAGCGGTTCAAAGATTCAATCATCAAATCAAACTTACTTTCCTCTTAACCTCACAGCTTCCTGGAAATTCTTTTTATTCATTGCTTCCTGTACACTTTTTGTCTGAAATTACAGAAATCATTGTTAACAATTTAATAAAAAAACAAAAAACAAAGACTCCCAGGGGCCTGTATTATTTATCACCTTGATGAAAATCATAATGTATATATTTGCCAAGGATCTGATATTTTTCTCATTAATCATGTTAATACTGATCAAACTGTTCAGAATAATATTGCCAATAAAATTCAGACATTTCAAAATTTTCAAAATAATAAGAAATATAATTTTGAAAAAAAATAATAGTTATAAAATCATGCATCATACACTTGTTACTAATTAGCATAGATAGGTATTTTTCTTTTGCAGACTTTATAGCATCAGGTAAAGAAAAGTGTTAGGACCCCAAATCAACAGCAATCATCTGAATTTACATTGATTCAAAAAAATGATTCTACAAAAGAAATACTTTTTTTTTTTAACTGAGACAACTTGTGTATAACAATTTCTTTCCATTTTAATTGAGCAATTGAACACGAAGCTGCACAAATAACCTGAATTGTAAGCTATTGCTCTCTTATAATAGATAGAGCACTATAAATATTCAGTAAACAGGAAGTTGATGAATGATTGATGTTAAAAGCATCACACTGTAAATAGAAAATTAAGGATATATGGGGTTTACATCCACGACACAAAATCAGTACATGCACAGTAAAAGACACAAAAAATGCAAAGAAACAGCACTTTTGTAGCTGTTCTTCATCTTAAAGTCACAGTGAAGCATTTTAAGATTTAGGTTGATTCCAAATTTAAGAAACTTGCGAGTTCCTTAGATGAATTCAAAATTTTTTGCGAAGAAAATTTCATACATGACTATTATATATATGTAAGAGTATATCAGAATTCAGAAAACAAGAAATACATGATCCATGAATCTGAAAATGAATCACAAAGTATAGCATGCTCAGATGAACATTGATACCAATTTCAGAAGCTCTGTTTTGAGGTTTCTGAGAAAATGTGACCAAAATTTGACAGATGGACAGAAAGAAACTTGAATGGAAGAACTGACAGACAAAAACCAGTATACTCCCTCCTTTTAAGTGGTGGTATAACTAATCAAAACCACCTTGTTTTTCATATCAAGCATTCAAAATGGCAGCATCTTAAGTTTTGTAGATGAAGATAATAAAATGTCTTACCCTTTCAACACATTCCAATAAAGGAACTCTAACTGTCTGGTTACCATCTAAAGACACAACACATGCTGGTGTATCAGGTTTGGCATCCATCAGGGCTAGTACAGCCTCAGCACCCATTCTGGCTCCCTGAAAAATTTTGAAATTTTAAAAAATTGCGAGAATTAACATTTTTATGCAATTTGTTGTAGCAAAGATTTTGATTGGATGACAACTTATTTATATGAAAATCTTTCCATTGTCAAATTTATTTCATGCTGAATTTTACCTTTGATGCCGTAAGAGAAGCTTAGAAGTCTGACTGCCTTAGTTCCAAACACAAGAACAAGGTTTCATTGAATTTTCCATTTATAAAATTGTTTAATTCGCATTAGAATGGAGATAACTGTATCTTTTTTAAGTATGGGCTACTAAAACTTTGTTTTTTCTGTTGTAAATATCTATTTATCTAGCTAGCTCCCCGTCACACCTTTTAGTCAACGCAATCAACGTCAATTTACATAGGCCATCTCCTAAATATCACCTGTGACAACATTCAATATTAACTTGAAAAACGGGTTATTTGGGTCATACCACTTACAAACTCAAAAGCCTTCAACTACATGGCAGTAAATAGAACTCTTTCCAGGTTTTTTTCCTTTTTTTGGTTTTTGGTAAAACATTATCAAAAGGAAAATACAGTAAAAAATGTAGATGTCATCTATAGTGCCAACAATGTAATTTTTTTTTAAATATTTACATTAATTACTTCCGGCAAAAAATATCCATCAGCATCAATTTTCAAACTTGTCTGACACAATTGTGAAGTTAACCTCTAACATGTATTTCATTAAACTCCCAAGAAAGATGACACTTGCAAGATATTATAGATTTCATAATCAACCTAAATACTTTTTCACAAATCAAATATATAAGCTGTATAAATCACATAGTAAATTATGCAAACTTTTCATGTACAAACCAGAATTCTGTCAAAAGCTGTTGGTTTTCCTCCTCGTTGTACATGTCCGAGAACAGTAACCCTTGTATCATACTTCAATTCATTTGTGATTAGCTGCAAGAGAGAAATTATAACATTTATTTAAAAGATGGTAATAACTTAAATATGATTGCAAGCTTAAGGCTTCATACTGATTTACATGCACCTCACCAAGTTTGTGCTATATTCATACCCTTATGTATCAAAAATCAATATATAATTTTTGTAAGAATTTGAAAAATATTAATAACTATTAGATTCGTTCCCTAAATAATGATATTTATAGTATAACTAATCGCCGTATTTGAATATCAAAAAATAAGACAATGTGTGACTGAACGACGCATGGATTAAACGAGTGCGCAGCATGAGTTTAATCCATAGCGGCGTTCGGTCACAAGTTGTCTTATTTTTATATTCAAATACGGCGATTAGTTATACTTTTTATTACATTGTCAAATGGCTTCTTTTATGAAATTAATGTAGAAAATGTAAGGGACTATATGTTTTTCCTACGCATTTACAATTTGTTTTGATCCGACGTTATCGACGTCTTGACAACGCCTATTGTTGTATGATGTCAGAGAGTGAAATAACCACGTTTATTTCACATGTGAAATTATCGGTTTTTATTTAACTGGGAAATCAATGTAATTTATTGCAACCAATGTAATAAATACCATGTATACTGTAAACCAACTTTTCACAGACCTTTTTGTCACCTTTAGGCTTTATCAGCCGATTTCTCTGCGATATATATACATGTATTCCCAATATTCTAATTGATTGATTTATTGGTGTTTAACCCCACTTGTTAACACTATTGTGATATTTCGTGGTGGTCAGTTTTTTTGGTGGAAGAATCCGGAGTGACGGGAGGGGACCACCGTCCTTCGGTGAGAAAACTAACAATCCTAGATAATAAAGGATGGCGTAGAGTGCACCTGTCCCATGCTGGATTCGAACTCACGACCTCAGTGTTGACTGGCTAGTGATACAGAAGTTGGACAACAGACCACTCAGCCACCGAGGCCCCCCAATTTTCTAACTTTGTCTGAATATTCACAAAAGAGAAGTTACAAGTTTATCATATTTGCCACTATTTATTTAGTACTAAATGGTGAGTTGATTGAAAATGTACAGTTGTACAGTTTATTTCAATGACCTATGTGAATACAATGGTATACAGTAAACAATACAAAGTTACCCTCTGTCACAGTGATGGATGACACATGAGGTTTTCATAGAAACATTTAAACATGTACCAGATTGTCTTTAAAAAAAAATATTAGCAAAGCAAAATAACAACAAAAGAAACACAACACCTCCATTAGTTTTCTCGTAGTTAAAATTTCTATTGCATAGAACTTTGTTAAAATTAAATTCAGGGTTTGAGTCTTAATTTTGACACAATGTTTCTAAAGCCCTTAACACAAGATTTTGTAAAAATGAGAAAATTTCTGAATTCCAATTTTTGTCATCTCTAAACCACATTTTTAATATACAAACATAAAAACTGCCAAATTTGTGAAAACCAAAGTGTTGTATCTATTCACATTTAAACAACGAAAAATGACTGATTTTCATTTTCTAAGAGAAAATCTTGTTTAATGACCAATTTAAAATTGAGTTGTCTTAAGACTTTAAATTTTTGATTTTTTTCTATTGAAATTCAATTTTCGCCACTAGGTTATGCTTTAACCAATTTGAAGCTTTAAATTTTTGTTTTTTTTTTCTATTGAAATTCAATTTCCGCCACAAGGTTATGCTTGAAATATACTAGATTTCTACAAATGTGTAGCAAAAATAAGAAATAATGAAACTAATAGATATGGTAAGATTTGGCGAGTTATTTGTGTTGTTAAGTATATTTCTTTTTTTATTTACTAGCAAAATTTTAAATTGGTTTACAAAACTTACAGTAAATTGAGAACTGTTTGTGATATTAAATTGTGACAGTACCAGACACATTGTAACTGACATTTTAAATTCATATCTCATTATTTATGTGCAACTTTTCTTCAATTTCAAAAACACCTTAGATCACTCAATTTTGGGTTGGCTTCGTGCAGTTCAGTTTTTAGTTTTCTGTCTACTGTTTTGTAGTATGGTGTTTGATCTTTTGGCCATGGTGTTCTTTCTCCCTTTTTTTAATGTATGGTATTCTATTGTCCTATTCGCCTTTTCAGAATCTGATGCACTATGGGTAATATTTTCAAAAACGTACACCAAAACGTTGTGATTGGTTTAAAACGTCCCAAACATTGGAAATTAAACCAATGAATTAACGTTATTTTCATTTTGGTGTACGAACAATGAGATTACCCATAATCCTTTAGATTCTGAAAAGGTGAATTGGTATCTTGTACCTTCATTTTTTAAATATATTTTAGAACCCCTAGTTTTTTTCCCATTTGATCATTTTATGGAATTTCAAAGGAATATTTTCCTTGCAAAACTGGTGATTTGGCACAATTAGCTTTGAAATCAACACATCTTTATTCAAATTGGTCATAATTGTTCAAATATTTATAACTATTTATTTAAAAAGATATTTTGCTTTGAAAGAGAATCTCATACAGTATTAAGTATTATAATCTACAATACCATCTTATAGCAACAACAACAAAAAGTAACTTAAAATAACCTATCTAACTGCATATTAAAAAGACTATATTTCACATTTTCAATATACAGGCTAAGGTCAAAAGTGTTTCACCTATCAGAAATCATTATTTCATATAAAAACATTCTCAAAAACTAATTTGAGGACAGATTTTTTATTTTTTTTTTATGTTAAACTCATATTAAAATTTTTAACATATGAGCTTAACATGAAAAAAAATTTAAAAATTGTAGTTTCTATTGGTTTAATAATATGAAATATTTTTATGACATGTCATTACTGAAAAACCTTATTTGTTTAAAAATATTGACAATAAGCGTTATTGTTCTGGTATAAATATATAGCTTAAATATTAGATGGAGAAACACTTTTGACCTCTGACTATAAACGCTATATAAAATAATTAACATACATCTTTAACCATATTGGCAGTAATTGGATTGCCATCAATATCAATTGCACCTTCTGCTACGATGACTATGTTCAAGCGCAGGCCCATCTCTCTTTCCTACAAATTGTAAAAATACACCATTTATATTAATACCTTTCACAAAGAATCTTGCCTTTCTTATTGTCTCCCTTTGAATATGAATTATATTGTCTCCCTTTGAATATGATTTTATTGTCTCCCTTTGAATATGAATTAGAAAGTAACATTTCCCTTACCCTATTATAGCAATAAACATCCATCATCTGATAAAAGAATAAGACACTAAATTACCTTTACTGATGTCAGTAATATTTTAAAAATATTTTTTGTGTTTTTTTAAATTAAGGTTCATTTGTATGTTTCAGAGTTTAGTGTGCCGTCCATTTCAGTGATAATAGAATACATTATATAGTCATTATTGTTAAGGGGACAGCTGAAGCCACCTCTGGGTGCTTGATTTTATTGCTGTGCTAAAGACCAATTGGTGTCCACAGGCTGTTTTCTGCTCTTTGGTCGGGTTGTTGTCTCTTTGACACATTTCCATTACCATTCTCTATTTTTACTGAATTAAATTGACTTGAACAGATGGGTTTCTACAAAATGCTTTAATTTCACACAAATCAACTGCACTCAGGTTTAATCACAATCATCATTAATAAGGCAAATTAAACAGAATGTGTCCTCAGTACACAAATGCCCCACTCGCACTATCATTTTCCATGTTCGTGGACGTGAAATTGGGGTTAAAAACTCTAATTTGGCATTAAAATTAGAAAGTTCATATCATAGGGGACATGTGTACTAAGTTTGAAGTCGATTGGACTTAAACTTCATCAAAAACTACCTTGACCAAAAACTTTAACCTGAAGCGGGACAGACGGACAGACGAATGAACGGGACAGACAGACGGACGAACGAACGGACAGACGGACGGACGCACAGACCAGAAAACATAATGCCCTCTACTATCGTAGGTGGGGCATAAAAAATTGACCTTCAAATCTGATTTTTTAACTTAAAAGACTTTATATGAATAAAATTCTGAACAATCTCATGAAATACTGATTGAATTATAGCTGCTTTATGTTTGAACAAGAAAATTTGCTGTAAAAAATATCACATGCATATCCTGAAAAATAATGTGTTCATGTGATATGAATAACCAATGGTATTACTTGATCAAAATGATGATTTATAATGTGCTAGCTATAGCTTGCAAAGGGACAGAACCCAAGAAAACATATCACCATAATCAAGACTCATTGTTCTGAATTCAGGCTTATTAGTATTAAATCTTACTTCTATTTGAACATGCTCTCAGGAAAAAGAGTAAATATCAATTTCAAATCCTTCTTACCCAGCCTGAAACACATTTGCTAAAACAAACCCGTAGAAACATTAATTTTTGTATTTTTGTATTTTGTTGAACATTTGAATTCTTGGTTCACATTTGCTCATGAAAACCACAAAAAGTACCTAAAAAAATGATGAATCCGCAGTAGCACTTTTAAAATGTGTTACTTTTTCAAAAATTTACAAATACTTACAGCGGACAGTTTTTTACATAGTGTTTTTTCCCAACCATGATCTGGAGGACACTCTGGAATTAATACCCAATCAGCTTCCGTAGCCAGAGCAGCAACTAAGGCTAAGTACCTATGGAGATGACAAAAAAATATACAAATATCCTATAATTAGTTAAAAAGGTCAACTATTTGTAAATTGTATTGTTGTCCGTCACAAAAAAAATCAATTTAATACATGACCCTTCTATATGTCAGAATATCTACGGTAAGTACATTCAAACCTGCCTTAATGCTATAATGGTCACCTTGTTTCAGCGGTCACCTGCCTCTAATTGTCACTTTCAGACCCTCACAAACGTTTTCTCTATATAATTTTACTCTTTTCAGTGGTCACTTGTCTAAAGCGGTCAGCAGTCACCTAATTTTTGGATGAAATCGTCATTTCAACTTTTAACAACAGTCTTTTCAAGTTTTTAACAATCAAAAATAAAATCATGACGAAAAATACATGTGCTTATTATCGAGTAAAAAGAAATTAACCTGTTTGCAACTGAGATCGCGCAATATGAAGTGAATTTTGAGAATTTCTCGTGTTCCACTCCTTTCAGTTTCCATTAAAACCATATCATCGACTTATTTTTCAACAAATATTAACTATTTTAAATGTTTTCTTCAAATTTAGAGCGCTGGAATCTGCATTTTTTTATTTGTCTGCTTGCAAAAACGACAACTTTACCAATTGAAAACACTAAAATAATTTCCCTGGGCCTGGCCACGTGCTAAGTTGGAATAGGAATGTTTTTTAAGACCTTTAATTAAAAGGTCACCTCTCTTGAGCGGTCACTTTTGATACTACCCATAAATGACTGCTTAATACAGGTTTGACTGTATTCAGTTATTCAGAAGTTGATAAGAGATAGATGTGAAATGCATTGTTTAAAATAACATGCTCACATGAAGTTTGATGCCAAATTTCAGAAAGCTCTGATTTTTAGTTCTATAAAAAATGAACCAATATTTCATGGGACAGAGTGAGCACATGGAGGAAATCCCACCAAAGGCGGACAAACAGACAGAGGCCAGTCTTAGCGCTCAACCACAGGCTAACCAACCCAGGCTTGTAAAAATGCTCTCTACAGAATCTAACTGAAATGTTCGTGAAATTCAGCTTCTGGACTCTAGTTTTAAAAGTTTATCATGAAGACTGAGAGACAAAATTGTATCTTCCATAAGAGAGGGAGTATAATGATGTTGTAGCTTGGACGTCTAGTGGCAATTATTTGCTATTATTGCTTACTGTGGATTCATAAAGATTTATTTTCGTGGGTATCAATTAATGTGGATTGAGGAAAACTTCCATTTTCGTGGAAATTTGATTTCATTGTTTTACCAATCTCTGCAGTCAAAGCCTATGCAAAATTTGTAATTCATTGAACATTTGAAATCGTGGTTCACTCTTACCAAGAAACCCATGTCAGAAAATTGGTATCCAATGCATAATGTTTAAACCACAGTATCCTTTTATAAAGACAAAATGCCACATACCCACAGTGCCTACCCATAACTTCTAATACAAAAGCTCTTTGATGGCTTGATGCAGTGGTTGAAATAGAATCAACTGATTCTATGATTCTGTGCAGTGCCGAGTCTGTCCCAATGGTCATGTCTGTGCCACAGAAATCATTATCAATAGATCCAACCATTCCAACTATGTTTATGTGACTGCAATTTCTTCTTTGTTCATCTGTTATTTTCCCTATATAAAAAAGAAATTATTAAGTTTTTTAAATATTGAAAGTCTTATAACAGCTGAAGATTTTCAAAGTTTAAAAATTTTATTTAAAGGAAAGACATTATGTTGTCACTAATATAGACAATATAATTTATATACAGTCTGCCAGACTGAGACTGTCTAACATTGGGTCAGTCAGTCATGCCAAATACATCTGAGCAAAATGCTTTTAGTTGGTCCGAAAGCAAAATGAATTTCATGATTAACTTGTTGTACTGTACTCCCTTCTATTTCAGAGAATTTTTCAGGTAAAACCATTCATGTCACAGCTTTTAATTGTAAACCATTCGTTCAATTGTACAATTATCTCTATCCCACTGCTTCAATTCCCTATATATATTACAATAGAAATTTATGTTATTTTTACTAATATTTTGCAACCTCCATCTTTGACCCAAAACCGGATGTGAAGTGCAAAAAAAATAAAATGCTTCGCTGAGTGCAACCTGATACGATCTCAGAGGTCGAACCCTGAACAGTTGGTGCAAGTTTGGACACAATATTCAAGCTTGATAATGTCTGAATTTGGATTTTGATCAATTTTTGACATAATATAGGTTTCTGACACAAAATAAATGTGGTGAATTATCTAAAATTTTTAAATAGGTTAAAAAATTTGTATTAAATTTCAATTGAAGATTTCTTGCTATTGCGCAATACTGTGCAATTGAATATTTCTTGCAATTGCGCAATACTGTACATGTGCATTCAATATTATACAATTACTGTCTTTTGATGAGGTAAATGTGTGGTTTTATTGACTTTTGAAAAACTGATATTCACTGAGGCCAACGGCCGAAGTGAATATCAGTTTTTCAAAAGTCAATAAAACCACATATTTACCGAAACAAAAGACAGTAAATGTTTTATTCCATATTCCGAAAGAAATGAATGTAATAGAAAATATTTACCAAAAGCAATTGTAAATCAAACATTTTTTTTACCAAAATTGTACACGAAAAAGCACGCAACGTTTTGCGCGGTGAATATCCTTTTTCCGCAGGTGAATATGCTTATTTATTCAAAATCCAATTCATATAGATAAACCTACTAAAAGTTTATAAATATGGAATAATTCTTGCTATTGCGCAATACTGTAAAATTGAAGATTTCTTGATATTGCGCATTATTGTGCTATTGGATATATCTTGCTATTGCGCAATACTGTGCAATTGAAAATTTCTTGCTATTGCGCAATACTGTGCAATTGAAGATTTCTTGCTATTGCACAATACTTTATTTAATAATTTACACATCCTGTTTGGTGTGTATCTCCTGCCATATCATTATTATTTGCTTTTATATATATATCAGAAATAACCAACTTAAGATGGAAAATTTTAAAGCAAAAAAAAAAAAGGAAAAAAAGGGGGGAGAAAAAAATCCCCCTCCCCAAATTTTTTGAATCCCCTTATGATTCATCAACCCAAACCAGCCTTCCCTTTGTGGTATGGTACCTTGCAGTACAATTTCAGAGAGATCCATACACTTACACTCAAGTTATTGTCTGGAAGTTACAAAAATGCTTATTTTTGGCCCCTTTTTCCTTAACTGTTGGTACCATAACCCCCAAAATCAATCCAAACCTTCCTTTTGTGGTATTGAACCTTATGGTATAATTTCATAGAGATCCATCTGAAGTTTTTGTGCGAAAACCAATGTGTCTTGGACGATGCCAACGATGACGCCAACGTCATACCAATATACGACCGCAAAAATTGTTACATAAAAAATTGCTGGTGAAATCAAATTTTGGGACTTTTTCTTTTTGGTATAATGGTAGTTACCTTCTTTATATAAATTTTGAGAGTTTTAACAAAAAAGTAGGTTTATACCAATATTAGAAAAAAAAATTTGTCACCTGCAATCACATTGAAATAGCCTATTACACCTTTATATCAATTTTTGTTAAAAGCATAAGACATATGATAAGAAGACATTTCTCAAAATATGTGATTTTTTAACAAAACGAAATTATCTTTTTAAACTATTTATTTTCTTCAATTTAAAAAAAAAAAATTGCTTCGCTGAATGCAGCTGGATACGATGCAGATGTCCAACCCTGAAAAGTTGGGGCCAAAATGGACACAATATTCATGCTTGATACAGGTTTGAATTTGGATTGTAATTAAATATTTGACACATATATATAATAGGTTTCTGCCACAGAATAACTGTAGTCAAAGAACTTAAAAATTGGTTATATAATTTGAATTTATATTAATTTTTTTGCTTTTGTGCAATACACTATGCTGTTGCGAATTGACCCCCTCCCCCTAAATAAAACTTTTTTTTGCTTTTGTGCAATACACTATCCTGTTGAATATTAACACCAAAAAAAAATATTTGAAGAAATTTTCTTTTTAATTTCTGAAATCTGAAATGAGAAAAAATAGTCCCCCCCCAAAAAAAAAATCTTATTTTCCTTTTCCCCCCCCCCCCCATTTTTTTTCACCTCCCCCTTTCCCTTATTCCAAAAAAAAAAATCATTCCCTCAAGTTATAGTCATAATCTCAAAACAAATTTTAATAAAGTTTGCAACCATAATAACCCTTTTAAATACATGATACAAGTCTTAAAATATAAAATGACATACATATTCATGGCTAAAATTAATATTAATTAATAGTTACTTTTAAAAATAAATTTACAGCTAATGACCTCAAGACAATCATCATTTCTTAATACATAATTTACAAGCAGTGTAAGGGAGGTAATCAAGCATTGTTGTTTTAAGTTGGGATTGGCTTACCTCCCTTAGACTGCTTTTAACTTGTCTTAATTGTCCTCTAACCAGAAAAAAAACTTGTTTTCACCCCTTTTTTGCCTCTAATTCCTAAATGGTTTGAGCCATAACCCTCCATAGTCAATCCTAACCATCCCTCTGTTGTATGGAAACTTGTGGTATAATTTCAGAGAGATTCATACACTTTAACACAAGTTATTGTCTAACAAGAGGCTGTCACAACGACAGCAAACCAGATTTAATAATATTTATTTGTGTCCTGGCAATATCACAAGAACCATTACTGATGAATGGTGAAAGTGAAAATCGTCAATATCAAATTTGACCTCCATTTTGTCATCAGTATCAACATATTAAAATTTGAAAAGCTTAGATTGAATGGTTCATGAGAAAATGCAACAACGTGAATGGAAACGCCATTTTACAATCTTTCTAGAACCATAACTCCTGAACGGTAAAAGTCAAAATCGTCATTATTGAACTTGACCTCTATTTTGTCATCAATAACAACATATAAAAATTTCAAAAGCTTTGGTTGAATGGTTCATGAGAAAATGCACGGACACGACTGGAAACACCATTTTTCAATCTTTCAAGAACCATAACTCCTGAACGGTTAAAGTCAAAATCGTCATTATTGAACTTGACCTCTATTTTGTCATCAGTAACAACATATCAAAATTTGGGAAACTTTGGTAGAACAGTTCATGCGTAAATGCACAGACACGACTGGAAACTCCATTTTTCAATCTTTCAAGAACCATAACTCCTGAACGGTAAAAGTCAAAATCATCATTATTGAACTTGACCTCCATTTTGTCATCAGTAACAACATATAAAATTTGGGAAGCTTTGGTAGAACAGTTCATGCGTAAATGCACGGACACGACTGGTAACTCCATTTTTCAATCTTTCAAGAACCATAACTCCTGAACGGTAAGAGTAAAAATCGCCATTATTGAACTTGACCTTCATTTAGTTGTCAGTAACAACATATTAAAATTTTAAAAGCTTTGGTTGAACGGTTCATGAGTTAATGCACGGACAACATTTGATTGCCGCCCGCCCGACCGCCCGTCCGCCCGCCCGACGTACATCCCCAAATCAATAACCGACATTTTTGTCACAAAAATCCGGTTAAAAATTACAAAAATGCTTATTTGGGCAGGTTTTTTTGGCCCCTAATTCCAAAACAGTTGGGACCATATATAACCCCCAAAATCATCCCAAACCTTCCTTTAGTGGTTATAATCCTTGTGTTAAAATTTTATTGATTTCTATTAACTTATACTAAAGTTATTATCCGGAAACCATCTGTCTTTGGATGATGCAGACGACGACGTGATAATACCAATATACGACCAAAAAATTTTGAATTTTTGCAGTCGTATAAAAATCATTGACAAAAAATTATTGACACTGGGAAACAATTTTGAATAATTTTATACCTAAATATCAATTTTTGTTGAAATTCTAGCTGAAACAGAAAATAACTTTTTATCTCATTTTTTATTTTTATTTTTGACAACTGGAATCAACTTAAAATAGTTTATAAACCAATATTTATACATTTCAAATGTTTAACAAAGTATACATTTTCATGCAGACTTTGGAAAAAACCATAAAAGATACAATTTTCCCTAAAACCCAAAAAACTGAATCCTCAGAATTTTCTAACACACTGTTAATGATCCACATGACTTTTGTACCTGTTTCCTTAAGTTCATCCAGTAAACTAGTCCATTCTTGTCTGAATAAGTTAGCACCAGTCAGACTACCATCTCCACCAATCACTACCAGATTCATTATGTTTTTATCTATAAGATTCTTGGCAGCCTTCAACCTTCCAGCTCTTTGACGGAAATCAGCACATCTAGCACTGCCAATCACAGTTCCACCCTGTTAATTATTCAAATTTTGTATTGTTTAAATTCTTTGTTAATGTCATCGTCCGCGTTTGATCTCAAATACAAAAGAAATCTAGCACTATTTATATAATTATTTATACTTTGAATTTTAGTCTATTGCCTTTTGTACTTTTTTCCTATTGGCCATTTTTTAGTAAGTCTTCTTCAATTTTAGGATTTGTTTGCTCCCTTGGTAACTTTAAACTTTTGTTCAAACTATATAGCAATTATAAGTCATGACTATCAAGACAATTTCTGTATCTATGCCAACATACTGGCAAATTGTTTATCAACAAAAACCTCTTAACAATTACTGTATTTAAATTTTGAAATTTGTGTGTGCATTTATCTTTGCCATCCTTAACCACTAGCGAAATCTAATTAATGCGATTGCAAAAATTTTATGTAGGAATATCACTACGGAAAATATGAAGGCGAGTTTATTATTGCACATATGAAGGCGAGTTTATTATTGCAAACCTGGTACTGCTACATTTTGCATTATTTAAAACATTGCAATAATTTTTGAATTAACAGTATTATTTTTTTTATTCATTTGCTTGGAACTTCACTCCGGCTACTTGAAACTTAGATACCATATAAGCATAGAATTCAGTCATGACATGGTGTCTTTTTCATACCTTTTGCATTATTCCAGATGAGCTTGCCCAAGAAGCTTCTGTAATAAGATCACCTCCATCAACCATACCCTGGTATCCCTAAAATCCAAGATAGAAATTTCATAGATTAAAAGAACATAATTAAAAACACCTAAACAAAAGTATCCTAGATTTTAATTTTTTATAGCTAGTGCACTATTTAAAAACACAAATATCCTAGATTTTGATTGGTTGACAGCTAGTGTACTGCCTTATATTGTAAGTATCATATTGATTGGTTGACAGCTACTGTACTGCCTTATATTGTAAGTATCATATTGATTGGTTGACACCTAGTGTACTGCCTTATATTGTAAGTATCATATTGATTGGCTGACAGCTAGTGTACTGTCTAATAACACAAATATCCTAGATTTTGATTGGTTGACAGCTAGTGTACTGTCTAATAACACAAATATCCTAGATTTTGATTGGTTGACAGCTACTGTACTGCCTTATATTGT
>CM034362.1:39706832-39883192 GCA_019925275.1 Mytilus edulis
TCTTTACTTTATCTTTAAAACAGTAACTAGCATTAATCAAACATAAATATAAAATTCTTTTGCAATGTAGATCAAGCATATCAAATAACATGCTTGCAAATGTCATTACTGTCACTAAATAATGCAATAACTATACGTGCACATTTGCGACTTATAATTTTTACCCTGTGAATCACCCCCGCTCGTGAAAACTCCGAGGGATTTGCCAGTTGCAGATCCAGCATCAAGTTCCTGTCCTTCTCTTCCAGTTTGGATCCAAATACTGTCTTTCCTTAAAAGATGCTCTCGGCTATGTTCTCCCATGATGAAGCTAGTGTGAAGGTGAGATTCTGTGTTGGGATACTGAATCGGCTGCAACCTTCAGCCGATATGACCTTCACCTGTTCACCGTTGGATAACTTCCGTCTGCTAAAACGAAAGAAGACGAAGGACAATTTAAACCGGAAATAGAAAATCACCGGAAACAGACCGAATTACAAACCCAAATTACAAGAATCTTACCATAGTCATTTCACTTTTAAAAAAAATAAAAAAATAGATAATTTCTTTAAAATCATGATAGGTTGTTAGGTGTCTTGCACATATATGATCGTAAAATTTGGATTAATAAGTTTAGAACTATATTTTTTGTCCCTACTTTTAACCGAATTCCTCCGCTCGTTCTCTTTCTCAACAACGTGCAATCTGCAGCCATGAGGTAAAAGAGAAAACACGATTTCTCTCAAATTTCCCTGTGATATGAGCATATATATTACCTATTTATTATGATACTATTATCCTTAATTGATTTGTTTTATAAATATGTCTCACAAGTTACTTAAATAATATTTTAATGCTTGGTTTTGTTATTTTCAAAGCAGTACTCGACGCACATGCTCCCCCTCTTTTACATAATATCATTGGCATTTAGTTACTAGTATTACTGAATTAAGCAGTATCTTAACTTAATGCATATTATTGAAGTATCCTATGTTATATTCCGAACACTTAGCAATATCATTTGTTCTTGTATTGATGCAAAAATGTTACATGCAGTATCTAACCAAAAATATGTACATGTAACATTTTTGTGCAGACGAGGCCTCAAAGTTTTGTAACACCTTTTCTTATTGAATCATACGTTAAAATCTACCCATCTGTAGTTACCTTTTAAATTAAATGCTTACAAAAATCACTTCAAGATACGATGTGGTAAGTCCAAGGGCTATTTTCGTGCAACATGTTTTGCCTTTTTTATTTCATGACAAAGATTCGTTATTCACTGTTTGGTGAAAAGACAATTTTATTTTGCATTCTTCCGTTCAGATACCACCCCCACCCTCTTTTTATACTCTTAGTTTGTTTAATTTTTTTTAAACAAGTTGAGCATGAGGCCAAAAAAAAAAATACGTGTGTTTCCGGTTACCCGACCTACCCTATTTTTTTCCAGCCAAAATCCCGACCCTAAACTTTTTTTTTACGATTTCCGATAAAAAATCAGATATTGGCTAAACAAATATATTGGCTATTGTAATATTTTGTTAATTTCATCGTGTAATTGAATATCGGATAAGAATATGCAGGTAAATTTGTTCAAATCCATGCGCAATCGGATATTTTTAATGTTTTTCTGACAGAAAATGGACCCAGAAGTTGCGAATTTACAATCTTGCAGACAAGATGATTTCATTTTTACTGAATAAAAAAGAACTATTTCTTGATAAATTGTTGTCTTTATTTATTATCTTCCTTAACCATGATGCCCTTTTACTTCAAATGGTTTGTATTTACAAGACTCGGTTGACAAGATCAGTACGTATACGCTGCTGTTGGGAGAATTTAATAAAACTCTAAATGCTCACAGAATCAGAAATATAATCTTAACAGAACGTACCGTACCTCCTTCTAAATAATTTATTGCAATGTAAATATAAATCCCATTTGACAAGAGAAATCTGACTTTGATCAGAAATATTTTTTTCACAAGTGCAAAAGTAAACACATGTCATATGGACGCCATATTGGATTTTACACAAATTTGTGAGGAAGCCTCTAGAACCATGACCTAAAAATAAATAGTCTTCAGAAAACGTAAACCTTATGCAATTATATTTTATCAATAATGATTATTTTCATAAATTCAAACTTGATTATTTAAATAAATAAAATTGTAACAAATACGATTTTAGTTTGGAGATTTTGCACAAGCATGCTTGATCTATTTATAGCCAAATTAGTTTACCTGTGGCTGTATGATAATGTAAATAATGGATATTAATTTGTTTACAAAACAAATAAAGACACAAACTATGGATGGTAGATAATGATTCATATAAATATTTTAGGACATTTAATTTATTTCAATAAATATAGGATTTTAAAACTGCAAACACATTTAATCATTACTGATGACTACAAAATCAACTGATATTTTTTTTAATTTTTTTTTACAATATATATATATGTTGAATTTCAATTTACTATTTTTCTATTCAAAAAAAAAGAAAAAAACACCTACCTACCCTATTTTGAAATTCCATGCAGTAGGAAACACATATTTTTTTTTGGCCTGATCAACAATTTGATAGAGCAAGTCTCTCAAATGAGTAACATTTTTCTGGTGTTAAAAAAAACTTTTTTTGAAACATGATGAACATAATCCAATGGAAAAAAAGTAATTCTTCTGAATAGTAAATTGAAAGAAAACCTTGAAAAAATATTAATTTTCATGGGTACAAATTTTTTCAAACTTTTGACTCGATCTTTCAAAAAAAAGAGTTAAGTGCTTGAATTTTATTGAAAAATATCATTTTACCATCAATCTACAGTGCAGTGGAAACCTTTTTCGAGGCCACTAATCAGTTGCTTGTGGTCAATTTGAGTGTATTTATTTAGATTATCAATCCTTTTGCTTTCAAGCTCTTTTCAAAAAAATATTTTGATTAAAAAGAAATCAGATTTTTTTGTGGAAAATATTTTTTGAGCCAGGTGGGGGAGGGGAAACAAACATATTTTAAATATTTGGCCCTGTCTTCCCTCTCTGGCATTCAAACTCGTGTTATTGAGGATATCAAGGCACTGCCTGCACTATGTCCATCGCTCTAGACCACTTGGCCGGTTAGACTGAACAAATAATTCAGCTTTAGGTGGCCTAGTGTTACCTTTCATTGTCAGTAGAATGATATAGAAGGCATGAAGATTGTTGATTGCAGATTATCTAAATATTTAAGTACAGTCACAGAATATATACATAATTTATTAAGTCTAAATGCATTGTCAGATTTAACTCTTTTTCTCTGTATGATACTGACAGAAGATAGGTGCAAAAGGAATATTATATATTGAAAATATGTACATTTCTGGAATGTTGAATGCTTGTTTAAATTGATTTTATTTCTCTATTTTTATAGCACCCTAAGGTTGCAGAAACGGTTGGCCGCAGCCGTTCTCAAATGTGGAAAAAATAAAGTTTGGTTGGATCCAAATGAAACAAATGAAATAGCAAACGCTAACTCAAGTAAGTTGAATCTAAAAAAAATGATTATTAAATGGTAAACAGCTGACTCGAGAGACTAAGATATAAAGGTGGCTTTAAGTGAATTATGCTTGTTAAAGAACATAGGATTGTTAAAAAATGCAAGAAACTCTTAAACTGTCATTCTCCATTCAATCTGGATTAAACTTGTTAAAAGTCAATGCAAAGACAGAAATTTTTTAACAAGATGGTTGATTGGTTTGATACTCGCCTTGATTAACTTGTGCATACATGTAGATGAATCAAGTGCTTTGGAAGAAATAGAAACAAGCTAAGCTATATAAACATGTGAAGATAAACTTTTATGGCAGTATTCGTTAATATTGAGAATGATGATGAATTATATTTAATGTCTGAACATATGAGAGATTGCAGTGCCATCATTGCTTTTCTTTGAATCGATCAATACGCCTGAATTCTCATAAAATTAACACCTGCCATTTTTTGTGAAACATTCAAAAGACCTGAATCTCACAAAATTAACATGGATTCTCTGTAGATCAGCAAAAGTTTAACACTTGCAGTCTGAGGAGGTCCAAAAAAGATTTTTGACAAACTTGTCAACTTTGCATAAATATTATATATTGAAAGTACACAAAAATAAGTTTTAAATTGATTCAAATGTTCTTTTGGTTGTAATACATTGTAACATTCAGCGTATGTGTACATTCTAACCCTCTCTTAAAACTTGTTGCTAATCAATAAAATGTTGTTATAAAGGATTACCTCTGTTATAAATCATGTCTTTTTGGAATCTGTTGAACTATCAATGTCTTTTAAATAAAGTTGTATCTTTTTCGTTTTGGTGAAAAATATTGAACATAATTGTACTTTCAAGCCTTGTGCAATCATTGAACATTTTGCCCTCCAGTTGACCATGCA
The DNA here is from genome assembly GCA_019925275.1 of Mytilus edulis. NCBI lineage: Eukaryota > Metazoa > Mollusca > Bivalvia > Mytilida > Mytilidae > Mytilus > Mytilus edulis. Next base: position 39,711,229 of record CM034362.1, read on the forward strand.
TACCTTTGTAAAAAAAAATAAACATATATAGAAGTGTAAGCTATGATAGTGATTTACAATTTTGAGAATGATGATGAGTTATATTAAATGTCTGAACATATGAGAAATTGCAGTGCCATCATTGCTCTTCTTTGAATCAATTAATACACCTGAATTCTCACAATTAAAATACAATGTACATCATGTACCATTTTCTTGTTAAGACACCCAAATTCTAACAAATCACCATGTTCATGGAAAAAAAATGTACTGCACTTTTGTAACCCGCAATTACCAGGTAACTTTAAACATGTAGTATTATCTTCATTTGTCTTCAGGACAGAACATCAGAAAATTGGTAAAAGATGGTTTGATCATCCGTAAACCTGTGGCAGTACACTCCAGAGCTCGTGTAAGGAAAAATGCTCTTGCAAGAAGAAAAGGACGTCACATGGGCCATGGTAAAAGGAAGGGTACTGCTAATGCTCGTATGCCTGTCAAAGTTTTATGGATTCGAAGAATGAGAGTCCTGAGAAGATTGTTAAAAAGATATAGAGAAGCCAAGAAAATCGACAAGCACTTGTAAGATGTTGTTTCATATTAGCACAAATGCAGCTTGTCCTTTCATACACCTAATTATATATAAACATAACTGAAAACCATAGTTGATTATAATGGTCATAAGTGCATTTACAAAATGTATAATATACATTTTGTAATTACAATAATCAAGTTTGTCTATATCTGATTTGACCAAATAGTAAATAGTATCTATGTATCATTTAAAAAGAAGGGACTTATCAAAGTGCTGTCGAAAAGCAAGCATTGAACCTACCATGTTATGTATAAGATGTATGGCAATATTTGTTAATGTGGAGAGTTATGATGAGTTTTGTCTCGTTCGTATGAGGAAATGCAGTGGTAACATTGTTATTTTCTTAGAATCAACCTAGACAGCTGAACTCTCACAAAAACTCTATCAATACTGCCAAGAAATTTAAAAAATGTAAGTGAGGACAACCTGAAGTAATGCTAATCAGTTATGTTACCCATCAGCTTTTTAACACGACCAAAATTAGTTTCATTACAGAATGATTTTTAACCCGGTCTTAACTGACTAGCCTTGAGTGCATTGACATTTTTTTGACAGAGTTAAGGTACCAAAAGAAATATAGTAATTAAGAGTTATATCACTTTTTATCAAACTGTGTCCCAGTAATTCCCTTAAGAAACACATTAGAAAAAAGTTCAAATATTGGTCTTTAGACTGATAGTTTGAAATTATGGACTTTTGTACAGACAACCTTCACTGCTTTAGATCTGTACTGTATATCAAATGATTTTTGTCAGATTACATTCAGGCTTTTGTTATTTTAAAAAGTTTCAAAAGCAGGGGAAAACCCAAGACCAATCAAATTGTCATGCTTTAATAGATAACCAATCATTGTGTGTTTGTCAATAATGTGAGTAATGATGAGTTTTTGTCTCGTTCGTATGAGAAATTGCAGTGGAAACATTGTTATTTCTTTGAATCAACCAAGACACCTGAACTATAAAAAATTTGAAACTGCACAGAAGTTTACAGAATGGAAAGGTGAACAACCTTAACAAATGCTAAACAATTATGTTACCTAACAGCTTTTAAAACAACTTAAATAAGTTCCATTACAGAATGATTTTTAACCTGGTTTAAACTGACTAGCCTTGAGTGCATTGAACCTGTTTTTTTTACAGTTTTATTAAAGGTACCAAAAGAAAAATAGTAAATCAGAGTTTTATCAATTTTATCGGAACTGTTTCCCTGTAATTCACCTAATTCACCAAAGAAATACATTAGAAAATTGTTCGAATGTTGGTCTTGAGACTAGTACTACTAGTAAATTGAAAAGATTTTGGTGCAGACAGCCTACACTGCTGTAGATCTGTACTGTACATCAAATTGCCATGCATTAATAGATTAACACTCATTGCCGTGTCTGTCAATATTGTGAGTAATGATGAGTTTTTGTCTCGTTCGTATGAGAAAGTGCAATGGAAACATTGTTTCTTTCTTTGAATCAACCTAGACACCTGAACTCCCACAAATTGACTTGAGTACACATATTGAATATGAATTAAGTTTCTTGTGTAACTTTATTGGTTTACATGTACCACATCAAAATTTCCAACAAAACTCACTATTTGTAGTTAGGTTATCATGGTTATGAAGTGTTGCACTTTTTCGTTTGATGATTGTAGTGTTAAATAAGCACTTGTCTGTTAAAGGCTTTTTGTCTACCTTTTTAGCTCACGGTTCCAAAGGAGCTTTAGCCATCACTTGTCGTCGTCGTCTGTCAGGTGTAAACTATAAATTTATGTAACTTATTTATATATATTATTGGAGATATTGCAGACTTTTCAATCTTAATATTAATAAAATAAAATGACATATTGTGAGTGATGATGAGTTTTTGTCTCGTTCGTATGAGAAAGTGCAGTGGCAACACTTGTTATTTTCTGTGAATCAACCTAGACACCTGAACTCTACATTATATTTTCTTTAAATCAATTAAGACCCATGCAAGCCACATTTGACTTTCTATAAAACAATCAAGACACATGAACCTTAAAAATGGATGAAAGGTGCTATTATTAGTACAATATAATACAAACTTAATTAATTTGATGCTGTATATACATTACACAATTCAAAGACAAAAATGTTCAATTTAATCCACAGATTTCAGAGAATTTTAGTATGATGTAACATAATTAATGACCTCTATGCTCATTACAGTTTCACACAATTCAAATTCAAATATTTTCTCCTTATAGATTTCAGAGAAATTTTGATCAATGTCACTTAATGAATTGCCTATATTTATTGCAGTTCTACATGTAATTTTATGAAGTTTTAAAATGTTCTGCTTTATTTTTTAGGTACCATGAATTATACATGAAATGTAAAGGTAACGGTTTCAAGAATAAACGTGTCTTGATGGAACATATTCACAAGAGGAAGGCAGAAAAGAACAGAAGCAAAGTTCTCAGTGACCAAGCAGAGGCTAGAAGAACGAGAGTCAAGGAGGCTCGTAAGCGTCGTGAGGAGCGTATCAAAACAAAGAAGGAAGAACTGCTCAAATCTTTCTCTGAAAAGGAAGAACCTGCTAAGAAATAAAGACAGTGCTCTTAACTTATTTCATCTCTTCATTTTGTCTATATCTTCATAGTCATTTCACCATGAAAACAAACTACAAAAATAAAACAAAAACAAAGTCAAATGAATAAAAAATTGCTTTAAAAAGGGTTAATGGAAATGTAGGTTATGCATCAGTGAGAAAGCAATAGAATGACACTTAAACTGGCACTCAAATGAATCAATCTACCAAAATTTAAAATGAGCTATAAAAAAAAATCAGTTAAATGCTAGACTGAAGAAATGTGCCAGATGCACTTTGTCAATAAGACGGCAAGAAATTGTTGACAAAAGACCAGAAACAATCACCATAGGAGTTCAACAATGATTAAGAGCCTCTACAGTACATCAGGTGGTTTATTTCAGCTCTCTCGGTTGTGCTTTATGATGGTGATAATACATGCAGATCACTGAAACATTGTGTATTTAAGACCTTGTAAAAAAATATTCTTTTATCGACCTTCTCCAGGAACACATAAATCTTTGGGTAGATCACTGAAATATTCTCATGTATATGAAGGAAATAATGCATCATAAAAAATAATTCCATTGTTGACCTGGGTTTAAACATTTTAATAGGTACCAACCTTCACCCTCATCTGAAACAATAGTTTAACACCACAATTGGTTTATGCCCCTTTATAAACATAAGGATTGTTGAATTGTAAGTTTCCTTTCTGTTACCTTAGTAACGTTAACGAGATGTTATGAAACTTTTACACAATGCTTATTACCATAAAATGCAAATCTAGTTTGAATTTTAGTTGTCACCTTTACTGTTCTAAAGTTATACCTGTTTACAGCTGAAAAAATTGTGGAACTCCGTTTCTGTACTCGCTTAAGGTGGTACCCAACACTTAAACTAAAATTAATTTGGCTCCTTTAATTTTCATTAAATTTTATTTACTTTGACCGTTTAACAAAAATATAAAAATTTCAAAAACTTTGAACCAACCGTTTTGTCAGAAAAATTACACTGGTTATATAGCAGTTTGACAAACTAGAATTTTGATCATTGAGAAGCTTAATATTCCTTTTACCTCACATCGTAATTAAAACGTTTAGATGACTTTACAGAGTTATCTCCCTGTAGTGTTGGGTTCCGCCTTAAGTTAGCCTCAACCAAATGTTTTGAGACTTGGACACAATACTTAGTACTGTGGATTCATTATTTGTTGGATACCAATTCTACCCGGTCTTGTAGGTTCAGATAAACAACAAATTCAAAAGATAAGCTAAATCAAATATCCAGGAAGTTTTCAGCAATCCACGAATTTTGTAAAGTTCAAATGTCTCTTAGAGTGGTTATTCTTGATAACTAGCAACAGTAGGTGAACTATATTTTGTGTTGTATGGCAGGATTCATCTGGTCAATGTTCTATTTTCTTCAGGAGGTCTGACACGAGCAATAGTCAATATTTGTATCCTGTATGGTATGAAATTTAGTAGGCAAGACTTTTCAACGTGTGCACTCTTATTTCTATTTAATTTTCAGGAGATCGTTCCATGTTTCCAAAGTGGATATAACTAGGGTTGAAAATTGGTAGTTGTTGCTTCTGTAAGCACACATGCATCTTAATGCATGTAGAGATTGAAAAAAAAAATCCGTCACAAAGTAACATGAGTATGGTCGGGCAGAGTGGTCCGTCTTACTGCCTACAGTTACTCCGTCACAAAGTAACATGAGTATGGTCGGGCAGAGTGGTCCGTCTTACTGCCTACAGTTACTCCGTCACAAAGTAACATGAGTATGGTCGGGCAGAGTGGTCCGTCTTACTGCCTACCGTTACCTTTTTATTGCAAGTAAATAAAAATGACTTGGTGTTCGTCTAGATTAAAGCATCATTTTCTTGTTCATATTTGCATGGAATATGTGTTGCTGGTGTTCAAACAATAATTTATCCATCTACTATTTGCTCCACTTTCGTTTAATAAATATATATAGGTGTCGTAGTGTAAAAGATTATATGTCCTGGTAAAAATAGCTCCATTCTTACATCATTGTGGTCCAGGTTCCACGTCTAGATACGACTCTCCTCATGTGTGAAGATGCCTAGGTTATGATGGGTTCAATATTACCAGCCAAGAGAAATGCGTTAACGACAGATTCGTGGAAATGATGGGCCAAACACTCTGACTAGCTTTCAATGCACAAAATCCATAATAATCATGAAATACATAGGAGGCAATACAACTGGCTAAAAGAAAGATGGGTATGAAGTCTCCAAAACTCTGCTGTTCAATTCCGTAAGTGCACTCTGGTAAAATTCTTACTGCACTTGTGAAATCCTCTCTCGTGATTTTATAATCTTGTATAAAGTAATCTAGAAATTGGAAATGTAGAAACTTTCACCCCTATGCCGATGCGTGCAAAGAGTACTAACACTGATGCTAACTATTAGACCATGTCTTACTAGCTGATGTATTGATCTATAAAACAAGTTAAATCAATGTAAACGCTAACGGGTGAATTTGCTTCGCCAACGCTGAAAGCATGTTTTGTAACTGCCATGAAAGACGTTATGTGGACATCTTTATTCCATTTCTTGGTTTCTCTACTATCATAATCACAAAGAAAAAATACGTCAAACTTTTCTTCACGAATTAATGTTTACTTTATTCTCATAAAAAGATGTTACAGAGACCATAGACATATTAACAATATACAAATTTATGTGTGAATTACATATAAAATTAAGAATGGAAATGGGAAATGTGTCAAAGATACATAGACCATAGAAGAGACAACAGCAGAAGGACACCAATAGGTCTTCAATGCATCGAGAAACTCCCAAAACTGGAGGCGTCCTTTAGCTGGCCCCTAAACAAATATATATACTAGTTCAGTGATAATGGACTTCATATTAAACTCGGAATTATACACAAGAAACAAAAATTAAAATCATACAAGACTAACAAAGACCAGAGGCTCCTGACTTGGGACAGGTATACATGTACATGATGTATAAAGAACACAATTTTTGGCTTCATTGTTTTTTAGAAAATGATCAGTTATGCTTCTCCATATACGTGTTACCTTAATGAACATTCTTACTGTTTAATTGCCAGTATATTCTTTAAGGTACATGTACTATATACTGTTCCTAGGTTGTATAATAAAAACAATGTACGACATTTGTATTAAAATATTTCAGCTTTAACTTGTTCATTTTTATTTCATGCAAACATCTAGGAGTTCGGATCGTATTGTGGGACAATACCTTCAAATTCTTTTACCCATCTTTCAAACTTACGAGGGGAAAACCTAAAATGAGAGAAAACAATAAAGCAAATACTAGTAGCATCATTATGTGATAGACATATGCACACATTAAAAATAGTTTAATTAGTTTTATATAATAAACATATTTATTTATAGTGGATTGGGAAACCAGTTATTGCAACGTATACTAATCCCTTTCTAATTTGCGGGTGCGAGTGCTGCCTTGATATTGCTCTCTTAACATGGGTCAACCATTTATTGTTCCCTTCCGACGGACTATCATCGTTGTTGAAGACCATACTCGCAAAAAGTGTCAAAGAAGAGCCGAAAATTCAGCCCTGAAATTTTCCCATAACGGGAATCGAACCAGAAACCTTTATGTTAGTAATCCGATGTGCTAACCAGTACACAACTGATCTCTAATAGTTTAATATGCAGAATTTTCTTCCGGGAGGAGAGATGCTTTTGACTGCCAACGAAGACTGATATTGCAAATCTACGCGTGCGAGTAACTTAATCGATAATGTGTATCGAAGTTTATCTATAAACTGAGCAAAAGACGACTCGACCGGCTCATTTACGTTCAGTGAATCGTTTCCAAAGCATTTTTATAATTTAAATATCCAGTGTCGCGGGTTCGATTGCCCCTGTAGTACTACTGTGCATGTATGATATAAACAAGTTGTCTTTAGTGTGAATGAAATATAGGAATATCTGAAACAGTTATTTGTAGCCTTTTTTAGCCAACCAAGTGGTATGGGCTTTGCTCATTGTTGAAGACCGTACAGTAACCTATAGTTGTTAATTTTCTTCATCATTTGGTCACTTGTGAAGAGTTGTCTTATTGGCATTGAAACCACATCTTTTTTAAAATGTCAAATTTGCGTGAACATTTTCAAATGTCAAATCTTTATTTTCGATCATCATTTTGAATATATTATATGTAATATGTTATGACGATTTTGTTAACAATGATTGTTGTTATGTATGTTATGACGATTTTGTTAACAATGATTGTTGTTATGTATGTTATGACGATTTTGTTAACAATGATTGTTGTTTGTATTACTATTGTAACATGTCAAGTGGCAAATATTACAAGACGAGAACGCATTTTCATACACTATAAAAGGTTGGATGTGCTAAGTTGTTGGATGAAGGGCTGATATTTCGTCTTCTATCAGGTAGTTGCCATTTAAGTGTCAGATATTGTGCCTTGCAGCAGTCGACCTATGTACTAAAAGCATAGCACTTTCCCTTTCCGACATTGTCGCGTATTTGTACATCCCACAGAGTCAAACAGACACCCCTCTTGATCATGGAATTGCCGCCGGATAGAAGAAATCGACTGATGACATAACCTATACCTGAATTAAATCTTGGGGTCAGAGTTTTCTGAGCATTCTGCTATTATAAAATAGTTTGTTTTTCAGCATTTCATTTATAGTTTTCTCGAGTACATATCTACCCGATATTCTTTAAGCTCTTTCGAGATCATAGCAACTGTGCTTAAAGTCATACTAACCCCGGGCTTAGTGCATGTTTAAAAAACAGAGGTTTTGACTTATGAGTCTGGGCCGGTATGCATACAACCACTTAAGTTAAGATATCCAATCGTAGTACTCATTTATTGTAGGACGTCATGGAGAAAAATTCTCTCGTTCCGAACAAATCTTAACTTAAGTAGCTTTTTGCATACGGGCCTAGAGATATAGTTACTGTGTGCATGAGGTATTTTGATAATTTAAAACGGTTATGGAGATATAAAAATCAGACTATTTTTTTCCACATCATATTTGGGTTTTTTTTTTGGGGGGGGGGGGGGGGGGGGGGGGAGAGGTGGGGCTAGTTAAGAATTGAAGGCTACCTGACTGATCAAATAACATTTTTTACATCAATCTGAAGGGAAAAAAGGATTTTTAGAATGTTTGTTTTGTTCACGCATCGTTGTCAATATAATGGAATTTAATGCAACTGTCATACAAGTGAGAGGTTTACCTAGCTATAAAACCAGGTTCAATCCACCATTTTCTACATGAGAAAATGCCTATCTCAAGTCAGGAATATGACAGTTGTTATCCGTTCGTTTGATGTGTTTGAGCTTTTGATTTTACCATTTGATTAGGGACTTTCCGTTTTGAATTTTCCTCGGAGTTCAGTATTTTTGAGATTTGTTTTTTCAAACTCGCAAGGAAAATTCTTTTCTTAGAAAAAGAAAATCAGAGCATTTATATAAAGATATATATGTTTTTGTTCAGACGCAACCGCATGTTACCCAACTATAATAACTTACATTTGTAGTTTCAAACCAAGATGGAGAATCCTAGGTATATACACGTGTTCTTGTTCATACTGGATACCTTTGACAACTTCAACAGCAACGGTACCAGGAGTTAATAATGTCGTTATTCTACAAAAGAATGATGAAATTGCTGTATAGAAAGCGAAATACTATTGTACGTTTATCTATACTAGTCAACTAAAGAAACGATACAAGGTAATGTATTTTCCATATATAATGAAATTGGATACACTGTACCGAGGTAAATAATTGACCAATTGGTCTAAGATTTGCAGAGTGTTATTTTCTCATTAAAACCATTGATTTAAGGCAACTTGAGAATGCAATTTTTCCGCCAATTTTGTGTTATTTCAAAAAACGTATTTTCACTCAAAAAAATAAAAAATAAAAAATCGATATTAAAACTTTAAACGTAAACATGGTCTGCTTAAAATTTTGAATGCCTTTGCAGACATTTGAATACTTAATTCTCCTCTTCGAAATTGAGTCCCAACTTTTCATCATTTTCCGCAAAATAAATCAGCCCCCCTGTGTTCTTCAACACGGTATTTTCTCACTTTCCAAAATGGTCATATTCTTTTAAACATATGCATTTGGTTTGTAAATGAATGTTTTGCGTTGGATAATTTAACAGTTTTGCCTATTTATTATGAGAAATTTGAGTTCAAACTTGTGTATCGCTACTTTTGTTGACTAGTATATATGATTTATACATTTGATACTGCCAATACCGTAGTTTTATATATAGAAGGGGATATGTATAACAGGACACCGAATATAAATTTGCATGCTTGTTTCTTATTTAAAAACGGTACTTCTATTCATCATTATGCCATAATGACTGCATTTTCTCCTTAAAATCTTGCAAGATCAGCTCATTTTTTTGTGTAGATCTGAACATCATTAAAATATCTAATATAAACTTAATTCTGCTTCTGCTTAACTTTAGTCGAATAAATTCTTTTTTCAAAACAAACTTTTTCAGTCGATTTGGAAAGCTCACATGAGCTTGAGTTTATGTAGTTAGTTTATGGAATATCGTCTTTAAACTTTGAATTGGATTAGATACAACTTTGAATAGAACTGAATAAAACTTTGAGTAGAATTTAATAAAACTTTGAATTGATTTAAATGAATAAAATAAATAAAAAATAAAATTCTGAATTGAATTGAATACAACTTTGAATTGAATTGTAGGATGTAGATTTAATAACATCTCGCTTTAAAATCTGCTTACTTATCTCTTATCTGCTTGACCAGTCCAGTAGAAACAAATGATGGACAAACGGTTGTAGTTTTTACTCCATTTTTTCCTATCTTCACAAGTTCTTCGCTTAAAGCTTCTGTGAATCCATATACAGCATACTTTGATGCACTATGAAACAGAAAGTAAAAATATATGTGTTACTAGAAAGAAAAAGAACAATTCTAAACAATTTTTTTTTTAAATTCCTTTAGATAAATCAGAATGAGATTCAAATACATTTTGCTACTTCACACGTGTGCAATCATCAACTTATTGCATTGGTAATTGCTTGATCAATAAATCAATCGATCAATCAATCAAGCAAGCAAGCAATCAAGCAATCAAGCAATCAAGCAATCATTCAAGCAAGCAAGCAAGCAAGCAAGCAAGCAAGCAAGCAAGCAAGCAAGCAAGCAAGCAAGCAAGCAAGCAAGCAATCAATCAATCAATCGATCGATCAACCAATCAAGCAAACAAGCAAGCAATCAAGCAATCAAGCAATCATTCAAGCAATCAAGCAAGCAATCAAGCAAGCAATCAATCAATCAATCAGGAGAGAGAACTATAAATGGCAAAAACTGATTGCCAGTCTAGATCGACTGTGGAATTCTGATTTTACCGTGATTTGTTCTTCGTGTAGTTCCCTTGCAGTTGATTGAAATTGGTTGTGAAGATGTCGAAGAGACGACAATATGACCCTTTTGTTTCGACAGATTGAAGAAATTTGTTCGATTCTTAGTCGGTGAGCTTTTGAATATTGGTTCATAACTAGTTGTGATTGTATTGTTTATTGTGGTGGTGTGGTGCTTTGCTCATTGTTGAAGACCGTACGGTGACCTATAGTTGTTAATTTCTCTGTCATTTGGTATCTTGTGGAGAGTTGTCTCATTGGCAATTATACCACATCTTTTTTTTTCTATATCTACCTGTAGTCTACCATATAGGCTGTGCCGGATTTGGCTACCATTGATGCTATAGTGACAATATGACCACAATTCTTTTCTATCATTGCCGGCAAAAATTCTTTCACAGTCTGCGAATATAAGAGAAAAAAACATATAAAAGATTGGACTGTGAAACATCATGATTTTTGTCGAGCCTTCGACTTAAGTTGAAAAAGCGAGACATAGCGATCCTACATTCCGTCGTCGTCTGTGTCGTCGTCGTCGTCGTCGTCGGCGTCGTCGTCGTCGTCCACAAATATTCACTCTGTGGTAAAAGTTTTTGAAATTTTTATAACTTTCTTAAACTATACTGTATTTCTACTAAACTTGTACAGAAGCTTGTTTATGATTATAAGATATTATCCAGAAGTAAATTTTGTAAAAATAAAATTGCATTTTTTGCGTATTTTACTTATAAGTGGACTTAGTTTTTCTGCCGGGAAACATTACATTCAATCTGTGGTAACAGTTTTTTTAAATGTTTATAACTTTCTTAAACCATCCTGGATTTGTACCAAACTTGGACAGAAGCTTGTTTATGATTATAAGACAGTATTCAGAAGTAAATTTTGTAAAAAATAAAATTCCATTTTTTCTGTTTTTCACTTATAAATGGACTTAGTGTTCCTGTCAGTAAACATTACATTCACTCTGTGGTTAAAGTTTTTAAAATTTTAATAACTTTCTTAAACTATCCTGGATTTGTACCAAACTTGTACAGAAGCTTGTTTATGATTATAAGATAGTATCCAGAAGTAAATTTTGAAAAAATAAAATTCCATTTTTTCTGTTTTTCACTTATAAATGGACTTAGTGTTCCTGCCAGTAAACATTACATTCACTCTGTGGTTAATGTTTTTAAAATTTTAATAACTTTCTTATACTATTTTGGACTTGTACCAAACATGGGCAGAAGCTAGTATCTAAAATAGTATCTAAAAGGAAATTGTGTTTCCCTCATTTTTGTTGAGCCTGCGATTAACAGAAAAAGTAGGCGAGCGAGACACTGGGTTCCGCGGAACCCTTACAAATTTTTATCAAAAGGTTTTATTTGATCATACAAGATTATAAAATTTAAACCATATAGTATTACTATTGCGAATAGTGGATACTATGGTGGCCGGATGCGGCCATTTCGCCTTTTCGCGTTTTCGCGTTTTCTCCTTTCACTTTCACGCGAAATCCCAAAAGCGAAAACGCGAAATCGGGAAATCGAGAAAGCGAAAACGCGAAATCGAGAAAGCGAAAACGCGAAATCGAGAAATCGAGAAAGCGAAAACGCGAAATCAAGAAAGCAAAAACGCGAAAACGCGAAAGCGAAAACGCGAAAACGCGAAATGAAATAGATTTCTCGTTTTCGCGTTTTCGCGTTTTCGCTTTCTCGATTTCCCGATTTCGCGTTTTCGCTTTCGCATGCGTTCGTAGTTAACTTCCGAGACGAAATCGAAATATCGGAAAATCGAGAAATTGAGAAAGCGAAAACACGAAATCGGGAAATCGAGAAAGCGAAAACGCGAAAACACGAAATCGAGAAAGCGAAAACGCGAAATCGAGAAAGCGAAAACGCGAAAACGCGAAATCGAGAAATCTATTTCATTTCGCGTTTTCGCGTTTTCGCTTTCTCGATTTCTCGATTTCTCGATTTCGCTTTCTCGATTTCTCGATTTCGCGATTTCTCGATTTCGCGATTTCGCGATTTCGCGTGAAAGTGAAAGGAGAAAACGCGAAAACGCGAAAAGGCGAAATGGCCGCATCCGGCCATCATAGGATACAGAAAGTTTTATTAGTAATCTGTTTCTATGGATCATAGAGACAATGGTCATATATAACTCAATCTTAACATCTCAAAACCTTTCAGTATTCTGGTTCCAATTTCAGCGGTGCCTTCATTGACCACTTAGATTTATTGTTCCTTTCCATAAGTGGAGAACTCATTTTTGTGATATGCAGTTTAAGAAGAAGAAAAAAATCGAGCTAGTAAGTCGATCTTAAAAAGATTCTATTTTCTCGCTGCGTTGAAGACCCATTAGTGGCCTTCGTCTGTTATCTGTTTGTGATATTATCTCTTTGACATATACCCGTTTCCATTCTTTATTTTATTGTGTGAAAAAACCCCAAATATCTTCCGTATGACCAAGTATAACCATCTTCTCCCAAATCTGATGTTGCTTTTAAGTGTGGCGTTCTTTTTGGGAACTTGGGGATTCGGAGGACTCTTGTCCGATTTGTTTAATTTATATTTAATAGTTAGGTATTAACTACTTTTCGAACTACTTTTAAATTATAAACGTTACATATCTCAATAGATCAAATCAAAATAACTGACTATACCAAATTTGTTTACCCAGAAATGTGCCAACGTGTTAACATCAAAAGTTCTCCTTATGTGAGTCTCTTTCAGTTTTAAGAGTTCTCCACCATATAAAATTCCAGCATTATTCACCAGTATATCTACGTCTCCTACTTCTTTTCTCATTTGTTCAGCTGTTTTGTGAATGTCGTCGGCATTTGCTACATCAACCAGATAAGACGTTGCTGAGCCACCCATTAGGTTGATCTGTGAAGCTGTCTCGTCGTTATTTGCCTGTAGATAAGGACAAGAATTTTTTTTAGTGTTTGTTCTTATGCATTTTAGAAAAGCACCAACGTTTACTCTGGAATAAAATAATTGAATGTAGTTCTTTTTTCTATATCTGAAGAAGAAAATATTGAGAGCAAAAACGATTGTCTGAATTTGATGTTGGTTTTATGTTTAAATTAAGAAATAATTGATGCAAGCTATACTTTATTGTAGTTTTAACATGGGTAGGCATTATATTCGTGATTATTTTTGCCCGAGCGATAGTGAGGGCTAAAATAACACAATTATATAAATGGCTACCCATGTTGAAAATAAAATAAACTATAGCTTGCATCAATTATTTCGATTCTGATTAGGACAATTAAGAAATTTTCTATGTCCGATATGTATAAGTGTGAATCGATTGTGTAGGCTCTTCCATGAACCTCCCTTTTTAGTTTGTAAACAAGCAAACGACTGACAATGTGATTTTTCAGAGGGGGGAGTTTTGAACAGCCAGCATGAACGGTTGTCGTATCTAGGTCAAATATGTCAATTTCGAATTGCAACACGTTACAGTCATAATAAATGAATGTGTTACAGCATGTGCACCACTAAAGATGTTTTAAGTGTTTGAAGTTATTCAAATATATTAAATGCATGCCAATTTGATAAAATTCATTATTCTGCAGTAGTCAATATACGCATGTGCAAACAAATTTAATTGGATTTAGAGCATGGGTTTATTAATAAAGCGAATGAATCATGTCATATTATAATCTGTGGTTGTTTATGTTGAGTTGCATTTAAACAATTACCAAAACAAAACGATTTAGATTTGGTCGTGTTGTGCTTTTCGTTCTCATGCAGGTGAGTTATCATTTGTACACAGGGAATTGTTACTGACTCGCATCAATTTCACGTGAATTTGATTTTAAATCTCATGTGAAATTCATCTTTAACGTGCTTATTAGCGTGAAACTCGCATGAAATGAGTTCATGTGAGTTAACGTTTCACGTGAATTCAATGTGGAAATTTCGTGAAAATCACATGAATATTTTTGCACGTGATATTTATGTGAAATTTTTAAATATAGTAATTCAAATAACATCTGTTTTCTAATTAAATTAAAATCATTGAAGTATACCAATTTTTTTGGTAAAGTTCTCATGAAATTTAAGTGAAAATTTCACATAAGATTCTCGCCGATAAACTTAAGGCATGAGTATCAGTATGAAACTATATTTGGAAATATAAAATTTTTATATATGTCGTCTTTGGAAATATTTCAGTGGGTAATTTTACACGTTTTAAGCACATTTTGCGTGTCAATTTTGTAATGGTAAAATTTATAAAAGCGATATCTTCAGTGTATTCCCTATATGAGTGTCATAAAATTTTGATACTATTTTGTTTTGTTTATGTGTGTGTGTGTGTGAGAGTGGGGTGGGGTGGGTGCGATGGGGAGGATTTTTTTTGGGGGGGGGGGGTCTGCGGAAATGTAAAGATACATAATACACAAAAAATAAAATGGCATAAAAAATTAAGTATTAGACAGCACAAAAGAGAAATCCACCACCAACGATCGACTTCTCCGACATAAAATTGAAGTGAAACTCAAGGACACTAGTACTAAAATAAGTCAACTACTATCGATACATATCTTTATTAAAAGATAGAAAATGTTTATGTAATATAAATAAACATTCAGATTATTATCAAATCAACGTTGGGAAGAGACTAGATCTTCTTTACATATTTCAAGTATGATCAATAACCAAGAATAAACTTGAGAGGACTATTTTTGGATGAAGTGGAATAAATATAGAACAACAAGTATCAGTATAGACGATTTCGGAAACTACTTTTCTAAAAATGGCCTCAATATATTTAGTAAGATAACGGATATTGATAATGACACACTGATGTTATTTCCTTTTCTTTAATTTTTTCAAAAGTTTAACTACATTTTCAATAATATTGTCATATCTGTAGTGAATGAAAGTCTGAACCGATTTTTTTCCCCTTGTAATTTTTGGATTTGGAAATAAACAAGGAAAACCACATATTACACACATAGTGCAATATAATATAGCGCAATGCAGAAGGACTTGCAAGATTTCCATATGAAACCCATAAACATATATTTCTTTTACAGAAAGAGTTCAATTGTAAGGTTTTCGGCAAACATCATTATCGTATTTGCATCAGTTCATATACATTTTAATTAAATTATAAAAAAAACCCAGTTTTTACTTTCAACTTCACATTTCATTACATTTTAGGACTCAATGAAATTGCGTCAAATTAAATATGAACTTATCCCCCCTCTTAACTTAGTTTTAAAATATGAAATATTTTACATCTCAGTATTAATTGTATTTCAGCACTATCATGGATACAATTTGTACTTAACACATGTTCAGTGTTAATTTTCGATGTTTATTGACTTTGCATTTTAATAATAAAAAAATGGTTGATTGAATCTAATTTAATAGCATGCCAAACCTCCCGCTTTATGACAATGTGAAAAATATCGCTAAAACACTTTGTGACGGAAATACAGCACAAACACTCGCAAAAACATTCTTAGAAACGCACAAACAAATAACATAATAGTCATATTAAATTGTCCCTAAACTGTCAATGTGTTGGCTGCTGCTACCCGACTATTTGTGAGTTGTTAACTGACAATTTAGGGAATGTACCTTATTATTATACTAGTATTACCTTATTTATATCCCATACAACTAACTTTGCTCCTTTTCGTGCAAGTTCTAATGCGATCTCCTTTCCAATACCGTGTCCAGCACCTGTTACTAAAGCAATTTTACCCGAGATGCTTTTGGGTTTAGTTGGAATAAACGTTGTTACAAGGGCCACAAAATAATAATACAACAGTCTTGGAAAGAAAATACATGTAAAAAAGATGATCTTCTCCATGAGCGTTTCCATTTGTTATGCTCCACTTAACCCGACTAATCCAGTCGTTATATTCCGACTCACTATCGATCGTAACATAAAGACACTGACCTATAGAGGCATCGGGCGCTGAATCTTTCGAATTATGCTCCACTTTAATTGACTACCTGTAAGTGTTATCATTCTATGGCAATCTCACATTGAAAGAAATTACAATCTGGCTGTCCACCTGTATCGCTCACCTGGTTTATCACTTCAACTTCCGATATATTTAATAAGATAGATAAGATAAGCATTGATAAGATGGATACGATTTTTATTTAAAGTTGGATTTATAAAGCATGGACAACACAATCTCACAATTTCCGAAAATATTAACATGTGCATGAATATGCATAGGAGTATATCAATCCATACATCGTTTAATTACAGGCACCAGATGGTAGGTGCATAAAATAATATGGCAAGAGTAATAATCTTGAATATAGAATAGTAAAATAGCAAAAATACTGAGGTCCAAGGGAAATTCAAAAAGGAAAGTCCTTTATAAAATGGCAACATCAAAAGCTCAAACACATCAAACGAATGAAAACAACAGTCATATTCCTGACTTGGTACAGAATGAGGTAGAAAATGATGTATAAAACCTGGTTATGTAGCTAGCTAAACCTCTCACTTGTATGACAATCGCATAGAATTCCATTGACATACAAAGGAAAAAATGTCAAAAATTGGGGTACAGCAGTAAAAAAAACTAGGGAATTTTCAACAAAGAAACATAACAACGACAAATAGACCACACTATACACAAACTACACAAGCAATTTGAAATGAAAGATAGGAATACAAAATTGACAATAGTACACTAACACTAAGATGGGAGCCATGTCAATAGTATATTTCCAAATATAGACTAAAATAATAAAGAGCACAGAAACCATATAAAAAAACTGGCAGTGATGTCAGGTGCTCCGGAAAGGTAAGCAGATTCTGCTCTACATGTTGCACCCGTCGTGTTGATCATGCTAGTACAAATCCGTTGATAAGTGTAGTTACGACAATTGGAACATATCCGTTATCATTTGTGAAACGGATATTCCATAATAATCTACCAACTCGTGATGGCGTCCGTGAAATGTACGAAGGCACGATTTTTACTTCATCACTTGGAACCCTTGGTTTTAATAGCTTCCTCGTGAGAAGAAACCCTCAATCATCGCAAAACAAGCCTTTGAATATTTTATTAACATGAAGTTGTATACTCCGTATGAAGGCGCTGACAGAATGTTGCTACATAGAAAAAGCGTTCACAATTGGGATGCTTAAATCAAATCTATTGTCGTAATTTTTTTAATTTTAATCGACCATGATTGTCAATTCCTAGATGTAAGTCAAGATATGAGACCGAGTTAACCGTAATTGGTGTATTCGTTATCTTAAGTTTGATTGGATACTATTAGATGCGTTCATCATAGTCATCTAATTTCGAATTATTTAGTGAGAGAACCTCATCTATATAGCAGAAAGTGAATTATAGGATACTGCTTACTTATTTTCTGTAAATTTTTTCTTTAGAGGTTCCTGTATGAAGCCAGTCTCATATGAATAGAGGAGCACAGTTACTTCCCATGGTAATGCCGATTGTTTGTTGAAAAGCATGAAACAAATATGTTGTCAATCAAGAAATCAAGCATCTTCATAATGTCAATTAACACGTAATTAAGATAATAAACAACATAGAATCTATAGATAAAGACCATCATGTATTATTTGTGAAGTTGATACGGAATATTATTCAACAAGGTCCAATGAACTTTTTAAGAAGAAGGACTAGACGTTTTTTACATAACTTTGGTAATTTAAATATCTGCTCACACACTGATGACGTGTTTTAAAATTTGAGTAGCAGCTGCAAACTCTTGAATACTGAATTAGTTGGGGAAACTTTGTCAAATCAAGAGACAACAATCTGACCAAAGAGAAGAATATAAACAGATAAACAGGAAATGATTAATAAAAAGTAAAATCACCAAAATACTGAACTCCGAGGAAAATTCGAAACGGAAAGTCCCTAAGCAAATGGCAAAATCAAACACATCAAACTAATGGATAATCAAACAAATGTATAACAACTCATATTCCTGACTTGATACAGGCATTTTCTTATGTAGAAAATGGTGGATTGAACCTGGTTTTATAGCTAGCTAAACCTCTCACTTGTATGACAGTCGCATCAAATAGTAATATGTTTTATATCTGATATATATGTGGTTACTTATTTGATTGAGATGCGGATTGCAGTCTTTTGAACTTCCATGACGGAATTTTTTTTAATACGGGTGGTAATGAATTAGATTTTATGCATGCATCGTGTTTAAAATTTTATTTCACATGTAAGTGTGCTTGAAGATTATTATTCACCGAGTTTCGAGCAAGTTTATAATAAAAACATCATGTAAGCAATTGAAAAAAATGCGGTGTGATTAATTATGTTTTGTGAGATCTCAACCATCCTCTTATACCTATTTTATGTAGATTAGATAAACACACAGCAAAACGAACAGTAAAACTCTCCTGAGGATTACCAGAACAGGAATGTCATATTCGTGCACCATTATACATTATGAACATAACTTGTTTTAAAACTAAAGGGTTTTTTGTTGTGCATGCTTTCACCTCTGCCTGATTCTTAAACAGATTGCCACTTGATACCAACACATTTGTACATCAATCTCATAACTTTAAAATGATTGTTTCAGGAAGTTATGTTTTCATTTTGTTTTAGTTTCTATTTTTCTAATAGTTTAAATTAAAAAAAACATGTAGGAGATCAATACTTATACCGACCAAGATAGACGCATTATCTATAAGTAAAAATCTCAACGATATTTTAAACAGATGCAGCTTTTTTTTTCAAATTTAGCTAGCTTAAAAACCAGGTTCAATCACCAGTTTCTACGTAAGAAAATGGCTGTATCGTTTGATGTGTTTGAGAATTTTAAGTTCAGAGTTTTTGTAATTTTACTTTTTTTCTGTGAAATATATTGAGATAAATGGCTTCCTAAATTACAGTAAACATTGCGTGTAGTTTAAATTATAAACAAGGTTTATCCTATCCTGGTTCCCGGTACTACGTTCCAGGTATTAGCTATTAGCCATACTCTCTCACGAGATATTGGTATATGTGTAACATACTTAATATTGCGATCGGGAACCAGTCTAGGTTTATCCCTTTGTGAATTCATCCTTGATCATATGAACATTTACCACCATGTTTTTTTTTTTTTAAGGAAGTAAACTTTTTTATTTTTGCTAACTAAACAAAATTGAACTATAAGATCTATAGTTATCACACACACATTTTATCGTCATCTGAGAAATAACTACAGTATAAAAGTAATCATACATTATGAATTGATAATCGCAGTTATCATTAATCATATTTTTTTAGGGGGGGGGGGGGGGGTAAAGGAACTTGAAGACTGAGTCTTATTACTGAATAGTTATCTTGGTTTCTTAATCATGATTGCTATATACGCATCGTAATTATACTATAGATCTAATATGCTTGCGATTTATTATATGCTGCTTCACATAGTATTCAGATGAAAATAAGCTTAGATTTTAAATTTCATAGTTTATGGTATTCTTATAATTTTTAACGCTGTCGAATTACTATCAAACAGGAAGCTTATAAAAAGGAATGCCCTTAGATTGTTTCAAAATATACCGCAAAATCACATGTTTTATATTTGATTTTTTTTTCTCTATACAAACGACTTGTAAATAGCAAAAGCGGTCAAGTTGTAGGTGTGCTCTTATGAGTCTGTTATCCGTTAACGCTGGGTGTGATGGCCTTGTTGACGTAAAGTTCAAAGATTTGGTACTGACTGCAAGAATCATAATTATTTAATGGTTGCCTTAAAATAAAAAAAATTTAGATTTCTCTTTAAGTTGGAATGTTTCACGTCAATTATACATGGGATTTTAATAACATAATAAAGTTCATTTATACAACTTTTTAACAATTATGGTAGCTGATCTTTCAGCCTTATTTTAAAAACGATCCTAATCAGATATCCTCAGGAAAGTTATTTCTAATATTTTCACAAGGAAGTTTTTCTCCCTTTGTCATGTTTGTTTCAGCGTCTTTAAAATCATTCTTTTAATCATTCACGTCATATTCTAAGACAACAAGTTTTCCAGCGTTCCAGCGGTCTAGAGAAAAGGGTAAGATATAATACATCTTACGTGACGCGTTAATTATAGGAGACGCTTACTCTGTCGACGTACCTGAATTTCCTCAGGGTTTGTGTGTAATATACTTTATATACTTCGTATATTCTACTAGTAAGTGATTTACGAAATTTAAAAATTGGTAACTACTGTTGTCTTTAGTTACCAGACATGAAATATATTTCGATGTGATCATCGAATCTGTTGTAATTGATTACATTTTTTCCAGATATCAACAGTAATCTGTAATCGACAGCATTTTCAATTACATGTAATGGTAATTTAATTTATACTGCAACTAGTTGTGTTTATTTCCTAAATATAGTAAAATATCTATATTTTGTATAATGTCAATTTCATCATGGAACACTTTATCCACAATCAGGGGTTCATTAAGGGATGAAAATAAATTTGACAATTATGTTATGATTTGATAACCTATCAATGTATTAGTTTAAGTTGCAGTATAAAATCAATATTAGGTCAATGTCATAAAAATATAAACTTTTTTGTACTCGGCGCAAAACCGTGGAAGAGCTCGGTAGAACCTCGCCCTTCCCAAGTTTCTCAGCCTCATACAAAAAACTTTATATTTTTCTTTCATTGACCTAATATTGTATATTGATTACAGCAAAAATTGGGAGTAATGATCGATTAAGTTGAATAACTATAGTAAAATGTATCCAATTTGGACGCTAAAAAATGTATTGTTTGTAATTTGGAAATGAGAATAAAAATACTCTTGACATGACTAACCAAATGATAAAAGACATCTAATATATGAAATGCAGACTTTTTTTTATTACAATTATGTATAATAAAGTGTGAGATTTACATTAAGTTTTACTCCATTGAAAATTTTATCACTTGTAATTAAGGAGATTATCAAAAACAAAATTATAAAAACATGCAGGTAATTATAAATTTAAAATTTCCATCTATAGTATATATAGAATAGCTGAACTAACTGCTTTGCTTTCTGAAATCTGTTTTTTTAGAGCAAACTGCCAACATTGTAATGAATTATAATTAGATATTTACGTTGATAATGAGTAAAACAACAACAAAAACAACTTAATTTAATGTCAGTTTGACAGCAAACATTTGCAAAAAACAGAGCGAATTACCTAATATATAAAAAGGTGAATAAGGCAATAGCCCATGTCATTGCAAGAACTTTATCACAACTCACTCATATTGAAAACCAACATGTCAAGAAATATTTTATAGCATTACGGAAATATGCAAGCCCTTTCACCCATATGGGCCAATGGCTTATATTATACATGAACAATGAAAATAAACGATCAGACATAATTCAAAAGTCATTATTTTGCCCCTGAAATTGCAAAAATAGAAAACTTATTTCATTCTTTATATTTCATGTTAGTTTTGACTGATCATATATTATAGCAGAACAAATTTAAACAGAAATATGAAACTTGAAATTCATTGCAAAAGAAATTAGTCCACATTCAAAATGTATTTAAATAATGGCAACAGTAGTATACCGCTGTTCGAAATTCATAAATTGATAGAGAAAAAACAAATACCGGTTACAAACTAAAACTGAGGGAAACACATCAAATATAAGAGAACTACGACACAACAGAAACACAACATTAAAATGTAACACACACAGAAACGAACTATAATATAACAATAGCCATTTCCCTGACTTGGTACAGGGCATTTTAAAATAAAAATGGTGGGTTGAACCTGGTTTTGTGGCATGTCAAACCTCCTGCTTTAATGGCAATGTTAATTATAACATTAAAATGACAATATTACATGACAGGACTACAATACAAATAAATGAGACAAATATAGGACAGAGAAACAAATGAATAGCCAACAAATGTACCAGTTTAAAAATTTAACACACCAGACGTGCGCCACTTCAACACAAGACTTACCAGCGACGCTAAGTTTGGAAGCCAAAACAAGTACATAGTTAACGTTGAAAAGCACTGAGGACCAAAAGTAACCAATACGCCTGGGACAAAAACATCATTATTATTTATTATTTAGTATAATTCATACTTTTGTGAACAGTAAATTTTATAAAATGACTGTATTATAAATCTATATAATTAAACTGAAGTAGTGACTAGCTATAGAATATAAACGGACACATTACAAAAAAACACAGCCGTGTTGGCTAAAACCCAGTGTAAGGCTCAAAATGACGTCACCTTTGAATTTGTAAAAGGAAACCAATATGCCTGTGACAAGAACATCACTATTATTTAGAATTTAGCATAATTCATACTTTTATGAACAGTAAATTTTATAAAATGACTATATAATAGATCTACATGATCAAACTGAAGTGGTGACTAGCTGTAAAATAAAAACGAACACATTACAAAAATACACAGCCGTATTAGCTAAAACTCAGTGTAAGGCTCAAAATGACGTCACATTTATATTTATATCTATCTTTCTTACAGGCATCATGAATGGACACTCCACAAACCAAGACAATAATGACGATGGTATTTTATTTGGAATGAGGAAAATCTCGTATTGGGAAATATACGGTGTGAAACGTTTTCCGTATCGTGGAAGGCGTAAATTAACACCATTACTTTACCAATCTTTTGATGGAGGGATGAAAATCTCAAATGACGTTTTCGGACTGACAATCAGACAGTTTGAAAGAATGTATAATGCTTGTTTAGAGAGAAGGAAAACACATGAACAATGGATACTGAACCTAAGATATCCTGACAAATCTTCAAATGACTACCTTGACTACTTACAGAACTGTACAGACTCTACTAAAGGTAATAACTTTGTAATGTTACCTCATGTACCTTCTTAAAATCAAGTGCATGACTGGTAAATACCTGGGTTTGATTTAATACAAATAATGAAACGATATTAAGAGGTGGAAATATACCATGATTCAAATCTTAAACCACAAAATAAAGACAAACAAAGAACACCATGGCACAATGGGAATCGGCAAACATACGTTATCTCGACCAAAGAAAGAGAAATTAACAAATACAAAGTCGTTCAAAACGTATTATTCAGGAATCTAATAACTGAAGATTAGAAATAGTTATCAAAGGTATCAGGATCATAATTTAATACGCCAGACGCGCGTTTCGTCTACATAAGACTCATCAGTGGCGCTCAGATCAAAATAGTTATAAAGCCAAACAAGTACAAAGTTGAAGAGCATTGAGGACCCAAAATTCCAAAAAGTTGTGCCAAATACAGCTAAGGTAATATATTCCTGGGATAAGAAAATTCTTAGTTTTTCGAAAAATGTAGAGTTTTGTAACAGGAAATTTATAAAAATGACCATATAATTGATATTCATGTCAACACTGAAGTGCTGACTACTAGGCTTGTGATACCCTCGGGGACGAAACGTCCACCAGCAGTTGCATCGACCCACTGGTGTTAATAGTTATCAAAGGTAACAGGATTATAATTTAATACGACAGACGCGCGTTTCGTCTTCTTAAGGTTGCTCGTGGGTACAAAAATTTCCGCAAAAAAATAAACTTTTATTTTTTCATTACAAATTTTATTTAATACACTATTAGTTATTACATTATGATATGGTACAAAAATCAACCCCAAAAAACGATTCGGTTTGGCCCCAGATGACTTTTAAAATGTGTATATCATTGAAAAAGCTCCAAATTATCTCCCTTTGGTTCAAAAATGCCATTTTTTGGCATTAAACTTGAAATATCTTTTTTAACTCATCGGTGACCTATATTTTTTATTATTGTTTTCAAATAAGCTGTACATAAACTAAATAATTGTAAAATTTAAGCGATTTCTGTAATTAGGTTATTTTTTTATTTCGATATTACCTCTATTTCTCCTATTAGCTCAACAGAAAAAAAGGACATTAACAAAAATGTATGCTTCTTCCGGAGACAGATTGTGAGCTTAAATGAACGGTGACCCCATTGTTTTATTTCATTTTTCTTTTAAGTATATGATAAAGTTCATTTATAAAAAAATATAGTGAAATCCTATATTAGAAAAAAAAATTGATTTATACCCAGAAGCACCCTTAATACTCATCAGTGGCGCTCACATTAAAATAGTTATAAAGCCAAACAAGAACAAAGTTGAAGAGCATTGAGGACCCAATATTCCAAAAAGTTGTAGAAACCCTGTCAAAAACTAGATGATCATGAATGCTGGAACTCCTGATCAACCGTATGCCCTGCTACTCATGACAAGACAGATTGGTTAGAAGTCGTATATTTAAAATTCAAGAAAGACTTATGTCAATATCAGTACAAATGCTACCGATCGACGTACATTATATGAATATGGGTCTTTTAAGACATTTTCCACTATTCTTTTTTATTTTTTGTCTATTATTCACTTTTTTTAGTTAACGCTTCTATTCGCTATTCTGTATATTTTTGTCTTGATTTTATCTATTCTTTATTTTTCGGGTCTTTTATTCTGTATGTTTTGTCTATAATTCTCAATTCTGTAAACCCATCATGAACAGGTATATATTTAGTGGTAGTACAATACTAGATTATGAAAAAGGTTTTTGAAATGTATTCGTCGATTTGTTCTATATTACGTACAATGCAAAAGAATTCAGTTTAAAGGTTGTGCAATAAAATATATATTAGTCATGATTTACTTATAAAAAAGTGACGAAAGATACCAGAGGGACAGTCAAACTCATAAATCGAAAATAAACTGACAACGCCATAAACTAAGTGTATCCAAATTGTTCTTCTAAAGATGCGCTTACACGCAAAATTTTAAAACAAATATACATGCTTACAGATAGAAAAATAATAATTCAGCTTTCATTATTGTTTCATTGGTTGTAAATGATCACTTCTGGCTTAAAATATACTAGGATAGACGTACAATTCGTATACCTACTACTCAACATTAACGCTATTATCATATCGATTGCAAGGAATAAATTTCGGGCATAATACCTTCTTTGACGATAAATAGATAAATAAGGAAATAGATTATTTTACAGATCACTTGCATTTGCTCGGAAAAGACACGAGGGAGAAATACTTATACGAACACCTCGTGAAAACAGTTGGTACTGAAATAGATATACGAACAAGACAACGACTATTTATCATGTGCGATATTACGACAAATGCTCGTTCGTCCCATGTTGAAAGAATATCAAGTGGAAGTTTGGCAGAAGGTCTTGATTTACATGGCAGTGATATGGATATAATGTATGTAAAGAAGACTTTAGACGTTATACAGAATGTAAGGAAAATCAAACGCCGATTACAATGTACTACCTTTGTTATGGAGACAGATATTGATCATCCTGGATTTACTAGACTCAAAGTTGTAGCAAAAAAGAAACATAAGAAAGGGGAATCCTTCATTGTATCTTTAGAAGGTAAAAATGTGTATGCATCATGCGATGGCTTTGTTGATGGACACAAATCCTCGATTGCGAATGTGTCGTTAATTTTACACTGTCCATGTCTATCGGATCAAGACCAAAGTACGGATTTTGCATTCTGCCTACGGAGTATATATTTTCCCCACAACGCAATGCCATGGGCATACCGTCATCGACGTCAATGGCCCCCTAATATAGTAATTGACAGGATCATAGATTCCGGGTGTTTGATAGTACCTATAGGACCTAAGATAAAAGCAAAAGATGACCCTTTATGGAGATTGTCATTCTCTGTAGCTGAAAAAAATCTTGTTCATTCGTTTAATTTCACTCAATTGTTATGTTACGGTCTACTCAAATTAATGTTAAAGAATATCGTTAACAGAAATAATGATGTAAAAGAGTTATTGTGCTCCTACTTTCTGAAGACTGCTTTATTCTGGGTCTCAGAGGAGGAAGATATTGATACATTTCAACTACCTAAATTGTATTATTGTTTTTCTCTCTGTCTTAATAGATTAATATCATGGGTAAACATACTCTACTGTCCAAACTATTTTATACCTGAACACAATATGTTCCTAGGAAAGATCAATAAAAGTAACAATAAGATACTACTATGTGTACTTGAGAGTATAAAGTATGGAGGGATTGATGGATTAATAACGAATCTATTTCAGCCTGACAATGCAAATTACCGTTCATTAAGAACAAAGCGTGAACTTTCGTTCATTATGCTAGAACGTCTATTTTATACGATTGCTGGTTCGAAATCAGAACCGACAAACATTTCAACTTGTTTTAAGGATCTTGCATTAACTGTTTCTTTCATAAAGTCAGAATCTTCTTCATTTATTATTGATGTATGTAAATATCATTATGCTGAAATCAATCATTATATAGCACAACTACTACCATCGCCAAAGACAAGAGATAACACCTTTAACATACATAAACGTTATCATAGACATTTACAAGACAGCATTAAGACAGATGCTGTGTCGGGCTGGTTGTTATACGCGTCGTATTATTATGTAATAGGGCAATACAATGTAACACTGAGACTAACAGAGTATGTTCTGTCAAGATGTACACCTGAAATGAAAACAATAGGCTATCAAGTGCATATTTACCAAGATTATTATAATTATCAAAATGTACATTCCACATTGACATTATTTGAAAGAATGAAGATATCCACTGTAGATCATGTTACCTACATGAAACACTCGTCATTGATACCAGAAGAACTACAACTTGAGGCGAAATATCCCTGCTTTCAGGTACCGCCAGTTGTTTTGTCTCACTGTCTAAGATTTCTATGTTATCATCATCTTGGTTATATTTCCAACAGACAGCAGGCATTACGTAATTTATGTCAAATAGTTAACAATAGATATCTTTTGACAGGAAACGTTGGATATTCTGAATCACTTACAATAGTTGGTGTATGTTGTGAGATCTCCGGCGACAAAAATGCAGCCTATCATTGGTATGACTTTGCTATGCGATGTCCCTATTATAATTTTCCTACAGCAAAAATAAGGAAATCAAAGCTTTTTGAGACTTAAAACAAACATTCAGCATTGATAATACCTGTAGTTTACTTTGCTATATTGTTTTAGAAGATAAAGATACAGCAAATCGGTGTTCTTAAAGGAGGCATCTTAGCTTATATTATAGAGGTTTTACCTTGTTTAAGCTTCATTATGTACTGAAAGTTCCTGTAGTCAAATAAAATAAAGACACGAATCTATTTCTGCTGTGAACATTCGTTCGTCGATGATTCAATTAATTTTATGAACAACAAAAGATGGAACTCGTTCAGGAAAAGTTTACATTAAATGATATTTTGAAAGATCTCTTTTTGTAATATTAGTATGTTTTCGTGACACGTCCGGTAATTCAAATACACATAAATATCAAACTAATATATCATAAATAAATTGCATGACATTGACTGTATAGGATCTGATTAATGATCACTTTACAACACTATTTTGTTTAAACTATTAAGGGTAGTCACTGTGATAAATAAAGGCAACAGTAGTATACCGCTGTTCGAAATTCATAAATCGATAAACCTTGGAAGACTTATATATCAAGTCAGTCCCATAGGGTTTTAATTGCATTCATTCAATCTTTAATCCCCAAAAAATACTAAAATTATGGTAAAAGTAGTACTACGTGGTTTTCATAAGATATTTGCTGCCACCAAAGATGGAGTCACCTTTACTTGAAAGGATGAAAAATCCTTTGTAGAAGCCATTACCTACTTACAGCACTCGTCACTAATACCCGAAGAACTACGACTAGAGGTTAAGGATCCCTGCTTTACAATACAGCCTGTTGTGTTCTCTCACTGTTTAAGATTTCTATGTTATCATCATCTGGCTGATATTTCCAACAGACAAAAGGCATTACATAATTTATATATAACAGTTAAAACAAATATTTCATGTCAAACATTGGATTTTCTGAATCAATTACACTACTTGGTGTATGTTGTGAAATCTCCGGTAACAAGGAGGATGCCTATAAGTGTTATAACTTGTCTATGCAATGTCCTAATTATGTATGTCCCACAGCAAAAATTAGGAAATCAAAGCTTTTTGAGATTTAATATAAATTTTTAGCATTGATAGTACATGTACATGTAGTTTAATATGCTATATTGTTCCACAAGATAAAGATACAGTCAATCTGTGTTTTCGAAAGGAGGTATCTTAAGTTAAATTATAGAGGTGTTACCTTGTTTTAGTTTCATTATGTACTGAAATTTCCTTTAGTAAAATAAAATAATAAAATAAAAACACAAATATATTGCTGCTGTGTTACATTAGTCCGTCGATGATTAAATAAATGTCATGGAAAACAAAAGATGAAACTCGTTCAGGAACAATTGACCTGAAATGATAATTTAAAAGATAACTTTTTGTAATGTTAGTTTTTATCGGTAATTTCGATAAACATCATATTATAACTTTTAGAAATATCAAATTAACATATAATCAACATATTGCATGACATTGATTGGATATGATCTGATTAATGGTCCCTTCACATCACTATTTTGTTTGAACTATCAAAGGGACTCACTGTGACCCACAAAGTACTGAAATAAGGGTGTTTATCATGAAATAATTGCAAAAATCAAAAGATCAAGATACCAAAGATGAAAGTTACGAATCAAATCTACTCTAACATCGTTAGGTTGATTTTCTAGGCACTTTATATATATTCACTATATATGTATATATACAAGCTATAGTTAGAAGTAAGAGGCGTCTTCGCAATGCATGCGCAGTGTTGTCGTAGAAATGAGAAATAAAAAGTGCTATGACGACAGTACGTCATTTTCAAGAAAAATAAGAGATATCAACATTTTGAATTTTTGACGACAAAAACTTACTACAGAACATAAGTTGTGATAAACAAAGCCAACAGTAGTATACCACTGTTCGAAATTCATAAATCGACAGAGAAAAAACAAATCCGGATTACAAACTAAAATTGAGGGAAACGTATCAAATATAAGAGAACTACGAGACAACAGAAACACAACATTAAAAGGTAACACACACAGAAACGAACTTTAATATAACAATGGCCATTTTCCTGACTTGGTACAGTTCATTGTAAGAAAAAAATTGTGGGTTGAACCTGGTTTTGTGGCATGCCACACCTCCCACTTTAATGGCACTGTTAATTATAACATTAAAATAACAACATTACATGACAGGACTACAATACACATAAATGGGAGAAAAATAAAGGACAGAGAAACAAACAAATAATAGCCAACAAAAAGTACCAGGTTAAAAATTTAATACGCGAGACGCGCGCCACGTCCACACAAGACTAACCAGCGACGCTCAGATGTAAAAAGTTTGGAAGCCAAAACAAGTACAAAGTTGAAGATTACCGAGGACCAAAAGTTTTGAGGAATGAAGAGTACTGGATTATAATGTCGGTTCATAATATTAAGCATAAAATAAGAAATATTGGCAACTTTGATAGATAGAGATCAAGCCAAACTGCTAATATTTTACGTGTAACAATCCATCATGAGGTATTTCAAGTTTTAAGATTTGACGAAAATACGTTATTTAAAAAAAAAAACTTTTCAAGAAAAATAAGAAATACTAACAAAATGACGACAAAATAAAGTATAAACTATAAATTTAAATGAATCATAATTTATGAGTCGAAAAAAACCAAATCTAACGTGAATTACCAAAACTTATTAAAAATAATTCCTGTGCGAAATGTATTGCTGAGGTCAACATTTTTAATCTTCCTTAATTTATATATTTTGCAGGATTAGTGAAAAACACTCCATCTTTAGGTTATTTAAGTAAAGCTTTTAAAAGTCAGAACATGATATTAATGAAACAAAAAGGGAGATATTGACAGTTGCACTATATATTGACAAAACATATAGAAATCTTAAACTTAAATATCCCCAATTTCGTGTATAACAAACCATATTGTGGTATAACAAATACTAAATGAAGGATGTCAGTGCATACTTTTCATAAAATATCAACACTTGTAGTGATTGTCATCAAAAGTTGACTTAATTGTCACAATTTGCGTAAAATCTCACTCATGAGATATAAACATACATCATTTTAATGTCGGTATGTGCTTTTCAAGAAAAAGAGGAAGTATTGGCAACTTTAATAAATGCAGAAAACATTAACAATTTTATGTAACAATTCACCCTGAGTAGAATCATGATGTCATTACCTTAACTTGAAGAAATGAAAGAGATAAAAATGCAATGATATTAAGCAATGTTCAAAAACCTCGTAAAACCATCAAAAACATAAAAAATAACGAAAAGACCGAAAAGACCGAACTCCGCGGACAATTAAGTCCCTTATAAAATGACAAAATCAAAAGCTCAAACACTTCGAACGAATGATAAACAACTATCATATTACTGACTTGGTACAGACATTTCCTTATGTAAAAAGTTGTGGATTAAACCTGTTTTAGAGCTAGCTAAATCGCTCATTTGCATGACAGTTCATTATTATATTGACAACAATGTGTGAGCAAAACAAGGAATAAAGAAAATAGGTTAAAACGTCAAAAAAATGGAATACAGCAGACTACATTATTATTTAATCTTAATCACTATAAAAATAAATAACTGTTTCAACAAGTAACACAAAATGGCATATGGACAAACTACATAAGCAGATTGAGATGTAAGACAATAATTCATACTTGATAATAGTACAATGATGCAATGGTGGGATGCATAAGTACCGAGCGCTGTTCTAAGTTAACAATCAAAAATGGATTAAACAGTAATGGTTAAAAAAGGTTCAAGAACAAATAAAAAGAACACTGAAACATGTAATTAGGATAATAAACAATAAATGAAAGCAACAGATGTGATTTTATGAACTTTGAACCTACATTACTAAAGTTACATTTAAATGTTCTTGTACGTCATTCATACGTCAAGTGTTTAATAAGTATGATACGTATCTCTCGATACCAGCTCATCGATACTTTCTCCTAAACAGTGCTTTTCAATGTTTGTATTATATAGTCTGATTTTTTCTTTGTTTCGGTTAACTACTTTTTTTCTACTACTTTACATAATAACAAAATGTAGGAAATCAGAGACGCTTTATCTATTATTTGAAATCTAAACATGAATTTAAACAGATGCAGCTTTTTGCAATTTTCTGTAATATTTTTTGTGATAAATGGATTCCTAAATTAAGGTCAACATTATGTACAGTTTAATATGTAAACAATCATAATAACTGTCAAATATAAAGGAAGGTTTAAAAATGAAAATGTATGAGCTAAAGTTATTCCGAAAATTTGAACTAAATCATATGTTTGAAATATGAAAAAAGTGTATATTCCTAAGAACTTATATAATTATATAGCAAACGTTGTCAAGTTGTATGTGTGATTGGAGCCTTTTATTCAAATATTGTTGTCGGTTGCTGGCTGTAAAAGATTTTGTTCTCTCCATAGTTTGGAATGTGTCACTTTAATCTTACAAGGGGTTTAAAATAACTAAATAAACGGTACAGGTTTTACGCATGGTTGAAGGTGACATGCAGTTAATTACATCTTTCCTCTTTGTACTTAAATTGATAGTTTCCAAATTAGCAGTTAAACCACATTTCACATGAAAATAATCTCCATGTGCAAATTACGTATCAAATATCAAACGATCATAAATACGTTAAAAGTAAAATAACAAAAATACTGAACTCCGAAGAAAATACAAAACGGAAAGTTCCTAATCAAATGGCAAAATCAAATAAATGTATGACAGTTATCATTTGACTACTGGGAATTGTATGTATTAAACAACAAGAATAGAGACAGTTTTATGATTTGTGAACGTTATGTTTTGATTTCCTTGTAAGTACACAACTTTTAACAAGTGACCTTCCATCCTTATTTTAAAACGATCACAATCTTATATCCTCATGACAAGTATTTGCACTGTTTTCATCAGGAAGTTTTTTTCTCTTTGTTTCAGCGTCTGTAAAACCCTACTTTTGATAATTTAAGTAATAATGTGACACAACAAGTGTTCCAGCGATCAGGCGGTCCAGTGAAAAAAGGTAAGAGATAATACATCTGTAGAAACACTTACATTGTAGTAGACGCTTACCCTGTCGTGGTACCCAGATTTCCCCAGGGTTTGTTTGTAACCTTGGTAAGTCTATGCTTAATTGATATACGAAACTTAAACATTGGTAAACTGCTAGTCTTTATTTATAAGACATGAAATATACTTCCATTTGATCATCGAATTTGTAATCGTAATCGACTGTAATTGTTTTGGTGTTTTTTTTTTTGGGGGGGGGGGGAGGGATAAAGACCAAATCACAATGATAAATGCAGCTTTCTTTTCTAAAAATCAGACATAAATACTTAAGATACACTACTGTCACTTAGTTCCTAACATTTTACATCAGATATATGAAATAATGTAACTAAAGTTAATTGTAAATAAAAGGAGGAGGATTGATAAAAAATGTTATTTTCCACCTGAAATTGAAAAATAGAAATCCTGATTTATCTATTGTTAATTTTATTGGTAAACAAATATAATCTGGACACTGTAGTACAGAAATGTCATTTGTGATGTCATAGTGACGTAATGAAGACGTTAAAAAATAACGTATTGTAGCAAAATATGTTCTTGGGTAAAGC
Source organism: Mytilus edulis (assembly GCA_019925275.1). Taxonomy (NCBI): domain Eukaryota; kingdom Metazoa; phylum Mollusca; class Bivalvia; order Mytilida; family Mytilidae; genus Mytilus; species Mytilus edulis. The sequence goes on from CM034362.1 coordinate 39,744,412, forward strand.
TGCTGCCCTTATCCGAATATCAATAACAAGATAAAAAAAGGATGGCTAATTTAACGTTTCGTCCCCGAGGGTATCACAAGCCCAGTAGTCAATGCTTCGGTGTTGACATGAATATCAATAATGTGGTAATTTTTATAAATTTCCTGTTTATAAAACTTTGAATTTATCGAAAAACTAAGGATTTTCTTATCCCAGGAACAGATTACCTCAGCCGTATTTGGCACAATTTTTTGGAATTTTGGATCCAAAATGCTCTTCAACTTTGAACTTGTTTGGCTTTATAAATATTTTGATGTGAGCGTCACTGATGAGTCTTATGTAGACGAACCTCTCGTCTGGCGTACTAAATTATAATCATGGTACATTTGATAACTATTGACAGTTTTTGCTGTTCTGCATTACATTTAAGAAGTCTTAATTATAACATGTAGTAGTACAAAGTATAAAAATAATACTATTGTCACAGACTAATGTCTTATAAACACCTGAAGAATATGTTTTGGTAGATTTATACTTCTCTTTGATTTTTGAGTTAAAGGGGACAATGCAGTGTCCTTATTATGACTGTCATACAAGAGAGAGGGTTTGAATTTTGCCACTTGATTAGGAACTTTCCGTTTTGAATTTTCCGCGGAGTTCAGTATTTTTGTGATTTAGCTTCTTATCATACCAAGTTTTACATTTTGACTGATTATTTATCAACTGATAGTCAGCATACTATTTTATATATCAAACAGTAATATGGAACTTGGATTTCATTTCATACGAAATTAGTCCAGAGTTAAAATGTATTTAATCATATCTTTCTTATAGGCATCATGAATGGACACTCCACAAACCAAGACAATAATGACGATGGCAATTTATTTGGAATGAGTAAAATCTCGTATTGGGAAATATACGGTGTGAAACGTTTTCCGTATCGTGGAAGGCGTAGATTTACACCCTTAATTTACCAATCTTTTGATGGAGGGATGAAAATCTCAAATGACGTTTTCGGACTGTCAATCAGACAGTTTGAACGAATGTATAAAGCTTGCTTAGAAAGAAGGACAACACAACAGCAGCGGATACTGAACCTTAGATATCCTGATAAATCTTCAAATGAATATCTGGAATACTTACTGAACTGTACAGACTGTAATAAAGGTATCTATTGTGTAATGTTAACTTCTTAAAATCAAGTGCATAACATGCCAGTGTTTACTAGTCTAGAGTTTGATTGAATACATATGAAAAAATGATATTACGAGTTGAAAACATATCATAATTCAAATATTAAACCACGAAATAAAGACTAACAAAGAACAACAGGGCAAACAAGGAATTCACAAACAGACAAAACCATGAGAAACGAAAAAGAGAGAATCTAAAAATACAAATAGTTCAAAACGTTCCCTTCTAGACCCGCGTGAAAAGGTTTTGGTTAATACCGTATAGCGGGTTATTTTCGCGGGGTGTAAATTTTCGCTTATAATCACGGATAGAACAAAATCGCTAAAATGAAATCCGCCAATTTAAAAGTGCACTTGCAAAACGTATTGATAAAAGTTTTAAATCCGCCAAAATAATAACCGCCAACATATTTCGTTTACCTTATTCAATGAAAATCGCGAAATTTTACACCTGCGAAAATACGTATAAGGTTTTTGAAATGTATACGTCGATCGTACTACTAGTATAGTACGTGCGATGAAAAACAATTTATATTCAGGTTTCAGTAAAATACTAATTTGTCATGAATAACATATAAATAATTGCGTCTAAATTGGATTTAAAAAAAAGCGCTTACACCCTAGATTTTCAAGCAAACATACATAGTAGAAAAAAACACTGTTTTACATCATTTATATTTATTCAGCATTAAGTATTGTTTCATTGATTGTAAATTTGCATACCTGTCGCAAAATATACTACGATAGACGTACAATGTGTATACATACTACTCAATATTAACGATATAATCATAACGATGGCTAGAAATAAATATCGTGGAAATAACTCTCTTTGTTCGTACGACATTATACGGTTTTATGATGGATAAAGAAAAAAAATCATTCATTTTTTACAGATCACTTGCTTTGGCTCGAAACAAAATTGAGGGAGAAATACTTATATGAACACCTAGTAGAAAGAGTTGGTACTGAAATCGATATAAGAACAAGACAACGATTCTTTATAATCAGTGATAATATCGAAAATGAATTTTCGCCTCATCAAATAAGAATATCAAGTGGAAGTTTGGCGGAAGGACTGGATTTACCCGGAAGTGACAGAGATGTAATGTACATAAACAAAATGGAAGAAGCAGACATAATACAGAGTGTAAGGAGTATCAAACTTCCAATACATCGTACTACCTTTGTTATGGAGCCTGCTATTGATTCACTAGACTCAGATTGGTAGCAGAAAAGAAAGAGGGATACTTCTTTGTACCTTTTGCTGGTAATAGCTTGTATCTTAGAGTTAATCACTTTGTTGAAAGGAATAAGCAATCGATTCCGAAAATGACAGTCTTTACACACGGTCCATGTTTATCAGATCAAGATCAGGTTATAGATTATGCATTCTGCCTACGGAGTAAATATCTACCTCATAACGCAATTCCATGGGCATACCGTCATCGACGTCAATGGCCCCCTAATATCGTTATTGACAGGATCATAGATTACGGATGTTTGATGGTACCCATAGGACCTAAGAATAGATCAAAAGATGACTTTTTATGGAGATTGTCTTTCTCTGTAGCAGAAAAAATTCTTGTACATTCGTTTAATTTCACTCAAATGCTATGTTACGGTCTACTCAAATTAACATTAAAGCATATCGTTAACAGAAACGATAATGTTAAAGAGTTACTGTGTTCCTACTTTCTAAAGACGGCTTTATTCTGGGTCTCGGAGGAGCAGGATATCGACACATTTCAATTATCGAAATTGTATTTTTGTTTTTCTCTCTGTCTTGATAAATTGATATCATGGGTAAACATCTGCTACTGTCCGAACTATTTTATACCTGAACATAATATGTTCCTACATGTACAAAAGATCAATAAAAGTAACAATAAGATACTACTATGTGTACTTGAGAGTATAAAGTGTGCAGGGATTGATGGATTAATAGCGAATTTATTTCAGCTTGATAATGCAAATTACCGCATATCAAGAACAAATAGTGAATCTTCGTCCGTTAAGTTAGAACTTCTATTTTACAAGCTTGGTGGATCAACATCGACACCAACAGAAATTCCAAGTTGTTTTAAAGGTCTTTCATTAACTGAATCTTTCATAAAGTCTGAATCTTGTACGTTTATTATGGATGTGTGTAAATATTATTATGCTGAAATCAGTCAATATATAGCACAATTACTACCATCGCCAAATACAAGAGATAGCACGTACAACATACATAAACGTTATTATAGACATTTACAAGACGGCATCAATACTGATGCTGTGTCCGGCTGGTTGTTATACGCGTCATTTTATTACGTAATAGGGCAATACAATATTGCACTCAGACTAGCAGACTATGTTCTGTCAAGATGTACACCGGATATGAGACAAACAGGCAATCATGAGCATCGTGAAAAAAATTATTATAACAGTGAAGATTTACATTCCACAATGACATTAGTTGAAAAGATGAAAATAGCCATTGTAGAAAACGTTACCTTTTTACAGCACTCGTCACTAATACCGAAGAACTACGACTAGAGGTTATTTCGGATCCCTGCTTTACAATACAGCCTGTTGCGTTGTCTCACTGTTTAAGATTTTATGTTATCATCATCTGGCTGATATTTCCAACAGACAAGAGGCATTACATAGTTTATATCTAACAGTTAAAAACAAATATTTTATGTCACACGTTGGATTTTCTGAATCAGTTACACTACTTGGTGTATGTTGTGAAATCTCCGGTAATAAAGAGGCAGCCTATCAGTGGTATGACTGGGCTATGCAATGTCCTTATTATGTTTGTCCTTCAGCAAAAATAAGGAAATCAAAGCTTTTTGAGATTTGATATAAACTTTTAGCATGAAAAATTCATGCAGTTTGCTATGTTGTATTGTTTCAGCAGATAAAGATGTACAGCCAATATGTGTTCGTTCCTAAAGGAGGCATCTTAAATTATATTATAGAGGTGATACCTTGCTTTAGCTTCATTATGTACTAAAATTGCCTTTAGTAAAATTAAATGATAAAATAAAAACACAAAATATGTTTCTGCTGTGAACATTTGTTCGTCGATGATTCAATAAAATTTTATGTCGTTGGAAACAAAAGATAAAACTCGTTAGGAAAAAATGACATGAGATGATTATTTAAAAGATATCGTTTTGTAATGTTAGTTTGTTTTCTTGATAAGTACGATAATTTAGATGAACATCATATTGTAACTTTTAAAATATCAAACTAACATATAATCAACAAATTGCATGACATTGATTGGATATGATCTGATTAATGACCACTTTTGTTTGAACTATCCAAGGGATCCACTGTGACCAAAAAAGTACTGAAATAAGGGTGATTTTCATAAAATAATTGCATTTTATATTCCTTCAAAAAGATGAAGTCACCCTAGACAAATGCTAGACTCATATTGTTCACAACTAGGGTAAAAAGTAAAATCACAAAAATACTAAACTCCGAGGAATTCATAACGGAAAGTCCCTAATCAAATGGCAAAATCAAAAGCTCAAACACATTAAACGAAAAACGAATGGATTTTTTTGCCATGGCGTGTCAGTTTATTTTCGATCTATGAATTTGACTGTACTTCTGGTATCTTTTACTCATTTGACAACTGTAATATTCCTGACTTGGAACCTTCATTTTCTTATGTATAAAATTGTGGATTGAACCTGGTTTTAAAGTGTAAACATCAGTTCTGAGGCACCCAAAAGTACTGAATTATAATGCCAGTAAGTGCTATTCGTGAAAAAAAGAAGAAATATTGGCATCTTTAATAGATACAGAAAAACATTTAGCAATCATTTAGTCTCTGGACTGTTCCAGGGACAATGCCGTTCAAAGAATTGAAAGTACTTTGGGTGGACTCCTTTATGTGGATGAAACTAGATAAATTTTGCGTAAAAGGACGAATCAACACAGGTCTGATAATAAAGACACTCAAATCAGGGTTCTTTATAATCATTTTAATCAGCCTGACCATGCTCCTTCTTTATCTATGAAAGTATGCATCACCGAGAACCTTCGGCTGTTGTCTGCTCTTTGGTCGGGTTGTTGTCGCTTTGACACATTCCCCATTTCCTTTCTCAATTTTAGAACCACACCAATAGCCCTACACTAAAAAATCCGTTCCTGGATAAGGGAACTAGGTACTGCAATACCATATGGTTGAAATGAAACATCAAAGGAGTAGGGAATTCGTCAAGTCCAGCTTGCAGTAATGTAAATGTAAAGAGCTTATTTAATACTGATTTAGGACACAAACGTAGTCATAAGCAAAACATAACCATGCATCGGCCTATAATGTAAAAAAAACCGTCTTCCCAATCTTGATAGCCCTCTAAGAGCTTTAATGACCTTCTTTCACAAGTTCATCTTCCGGTAGTGTTACATTTCATTAGAACTTTTATTTTTCCATAGCCTGTTAAATTATATAATGTTTGAGAGAATATGCAATTGATCAAGGATGCATAAATACGTTTTTCTGCAATACACAGACTGGGAAGAATAAATTGTTATGCAAGTTCTTTGCTGTCCTTTTTAACAAGTAAGATTGGAACCTACACATAAAGAAAATAGGAAATTCCTTCCTGATCAGATTATTAATAAAGAAATTATTGCAATCAACATCAGCAACGTTCTACATCACAAAGAGGTAACATGTAAAATTTCACTTTAGTTTCAAAATCAGGCTGTTCCTATTGTATCCTATAGTTACAACACGACGAGTGCCACATGTGGAGCAGGATCTGCTTACCCTTCCGAAACATCTGAGATTATCCCAGTGTTTGGTGGGGTTCGTGTTGCTAAATCTTTAGTTTTCTATGTTGTGTCTTGTGCACTGTTATTTGTCTGTTTGTCTTTATATTTTTTGACCATGGCGTTGTCAGTTTATTTTCGATCTATGAGTTTGAATGTCCCTATGGTATCTTACACCCCTCTTTTGCTACAAAACCATGGCACCTAAAGTATTTAACTATAAGCATGCATTGTAGTACCTCGATTTATAACAATACATAAAAACACTTCTGATATGTGACTATTCCCTCTCGCCTTATATTTACAGCCCATCTGGCCAAGTTATTACTGGGAATCTAAACATAATTCAACATGAGCATCTCTGAAAGATGATATATCATGATCCTTAGTTTAGACAACCCCAACATCTAAATTGGAATCATAACTTCAAATCAATTATTGATTCCATTGCGGACTACTCTAGAGCAGAATTAAGTTGAACTGGACACTTTGTCAGAATGGGTCAAAACAATCAGGTATCTGATAAAACCTCGCTTTCATAAGTTGAAAATCTGTGTTAATGATCGACCAAAATCCGTTTTCAGAGACAAAGAGGCTGTGAAAGGTCTATCATATCTTCAAGATAAGGCTGTTATTGTTCCTGCGGACAAAGCTTCAAATAATATTGTTTTTGTATGTACTCATACTACTACGAGTGTCTTGTAAAAAAAATTAGGAATAAATTAGCATTCAGGTAATCCAACATACAAAAACATATCATTTGACAAGGATAACATGTTGGCGAATTATAAGTCATTCCTCGCTTCATTGAACATTACACTGAACAGCAAAGCCAATCGGAGGACTGTCCTTGTTGGTATTGGATTTCTAAACTTCACAGAATTCCGTACAACTAATGGTACAATTCCGGATAATCTGCATGTTCGACGAAAGAATTGTCCAAAAGATTGACATTAGACTAGCATATATTTTATGCGATTGTCACACAAGTGAGAGGTTAATACTTACTTTTTCTATTTGAGGAATATATAACCTTAGCTGTATTTGACAAATCATTTAGGAATTTTTGGTCCTCATTGCCCTTAAATTTCGTACTTTATTTGGCCATTTTCACGTTTTTAGATTCGAGTGTCAGCGATAAGTTCTTTGTAGAAAAAAACCCAATGCGCGTCTGCCGCAAATACAAAATTTCAATCCTCGTATATATGATGAATTTATTAGCTAGCTATAAAACCAGGTCAAATCCACATTTTTTCTACACAAGAAAATACCTGTACCAAATCAGGAATACGACAGCCGTTATCTTTTGTTGTATGTGTTTGAACTTTTGATTTTGTTATTTGCTTTGGGACTAATCTTACCAATGAGAATTTTTCTCGGAGTTCGGTATTTTTTTAATTTATTTTACATTTTTTGGTAAAAAAAAAAATTGTTTCATCCTGATTCAAGTATATCCAAGCTTTTGAAAAAAAAGAAGAAATATTAATGGCACTTATAATTGTTGCAGGCAAATATTTAGGTAACCGTTAATAGCTCTTTTCACGCAATTGCCAATCAGGACATTTGCTGGTATAATCTGGTGTTTCGAAATTGTGAGTTGTAGAATGTATATATAATCTTGTTACACAGTATGCTGTTGTGGGTTCCGTTTGTGTATGACTTGGATAAAAAATTACAGTCACCCTAGTTTGTCCCGTTCCATCGTTAGAGTCGCGCTGATAGGGAAGTATGTTCGGCTCTGTGAAGGAAAATATGCGCGTGGAGGAATACATGCGCGTAGAAGATTACATACGCAGCCACAGTTAGTCGGAGTTTAACCGTTAAATTGGTTTATTGGTTAATTTATTCTAGTCCTGATTTTACGTGAAAAATTTGTCACTGAGCGTTGAACATATTAACAATCAAATGATTATTTATTCAATGAAAAAAACCTACATTGTTTATGTCGTACAAGATAGTTCGCAATTATATGAAGGAGATACAATGGATAAGTAAAATGATGCATTTAGTCAAATTTAGATAGTGTTCATTTCATTAAAAAGAAGCAAATGGGAATGAATAGGTGATGGTTAAAAGAGATAGTAACTAATACGCATGACACTTAAATTTATTATATTATTGCATTGATATATTGAATCATGTCAAACATGTAAAACAGTCAAAAAGTTTTTTTTTTTTTTTTATAATTTATGAATTCGGATCATACTGTGGGACGATGCCTTGTTCTCCAAATTCTTTCAACCATCTTACAAACTTGAGTGGAAAGAACCTAAAAATTCAATATAAAAAGTTAAAAGATACAATGAAAATAATGTGTTCACACAATTTTTTGTAAATTAGAATTATCGATTGAGCATCTGACTCGGTTCGCATAAAATAAATTGGTACTGAAACTGATGCTGCATCCACAAAGAGTTATTTTTAAAAAGAATTGAACAACAGTTGACCTTTAGGACTAGTCCATGGTATGAAAGGTTTATAAATGGATATCAAGCAAATCAATAAAAGTGTAAATGTCACAGAGCATGTTTCGTTTTATATATCTGCATCTCAAAACTACGCCTTTTATTGCGGGTTACAAAACCAAAACTTAAATTTCGTTTGTAATAATGTTTATTTGTTGTATTTATGAATGTTCTTATATTTTGTCTTGTTTATTAACATATTGGTGGCCTTCGGCTGTTGTCTACTCTATGGTCGGGTTGTTGTCGCTTTGACACATTCCCATTTCCTTTCTCAATTTTATAGTAGTAAAAAGTTTGCGTTGTCTACTTTTTACATTGTATTCGATGTGTCTAATATGTTTGTTTTTGTTATTTGTTTTAAGTTGGATTTTTTTTAAATTTGATGCGACTGTCATACGAGTGAGAGGTTTAGCTAGCTTTAAAACCAGGTTTTATCCGCCATTTTCTACATAAGAAAAGGCCTGTACCAAGGCAGGAATATGACAGTTGTTATCCATTGTATGATGTGTTTGATCGTTTGATTTTGCCATTTGATTTTGGACTTTCCGTTTTGAATTTTCCTCGGAGTTCAGTATTTTTGTGATTTTACTGACTTATATTCTTTCTTTATTTTTATATAAAGAAAGAAGATGTGGTATGATTGCCAATGATACAACTTCCCACCAGGTAAACTAACGTAGAAGTAGGCAAATAAAGGTCAATCTTTGTAAGACAATGAGCAAGCCCGTCATACCGCATTTTTGTTATGAAAGGCTCCGACATGACAATAGCAAAACAATTCAAGTAAGTGCCTTACTGTCTATCTTCTTAGCATATCATAAAATTGAGAATGAAAATAAGAAATGTGTCAAAGAGACAACACCTCGCCAAAGAGCAGAAGGCCACAAATGGGTCTTCAACAACGCGAGAAAATCCCGCACCCAGAGGAGGGCTTCAGCTGGCCCCTAAACATAAATGTGTACTATTTCAGTGAAAATGGACGTCATACTACTCTCCATATCTTTTTAAGCTTTCATTTTTTCCAGATTTCTTGGTTTTAAGTTTTGATGTCAACACTTTTACTTTATCAGTCTCAAATTTTCTATACTTGTATTGCTCATAGATTTGACTATATACATAAATTTGATTATTTCATAACTTACATTTGCAGTTTCAATCCAAAATGGAGGTCTCTAGGTATATAAACATGCTCTTCCTCACACTGAATACCTTTCACGACTTCAGCGCCCACTTTTTCCGGTGTAGAAATTTCCATTAACCTATATATTGACAATCTTAAATTTAACATTGACACGAAGCGCGATGTTTGACTAGCCACAAAACCAAATTCAACCCACCATTTTTTCTTAAAATGTCCTGCACCAAGTCAGGAAAATGGCAGTTGTTATCTTATATTTCGTTTCTGTGTGTGTTTCATTGTCGTTTGGTCTTTTGTTTCACTTTAGCGTTTCTTTTGTTTTGTTTTGTTCCCCTCAGTTAAGTTTGTAACCCGGATTTGTTTTCTCTCAATCGATAAACGAATTTCGAACAGCGGTATACTACTTTTGCCTATATTTAAGGAACATCAATTTGAATTTATTTCCAAAGCATCTATTAAGCTGTAATATGAAACTCATATCTTTTTCGTGTTTTATATTTCAATGTGCATAACTATTTTAACCGTTTGATGATAAGTTGTAAACAAAAAATTACTCAATTTTAATTGTAAATTTCTAAATAACTTAACGACCAATTGCAAATCTCAATTTTCCATCTGTACCGCATTTATGAGGGAGGTGGGGTGTCTTTTGTTCATTTTTCAGAAGCAGATTCAAAAATATGATATTTTTAATTTTCAAGCTTTGTTCAAAATTCTATAATCTTCATATTCTCGAACCTCATTATTCGCCACTTTTCTCTTCCTTTTTTCCCCCATAATTTATATCTTTTTTTTTATAGTTTGGCCTTAATTCTCAATTTTTATCTTTTATTCTCTATATTTTTGCCAATTAAATTCTGTATTTTTTGTAAATACGATCCAGACCCTCATAGAGAAAATGTATGGTAATTTTGAGTTGGCTTACTTGTCCTTAATCTGCTTAACCATTCCAGTAGAAACAAACGAAGGACAAACTGTTGTAGTTTTCACTCCAGTTTTTCCTAATTTTAGAATCTCTTCACGTAAAGCATCGGTAAATCCGAATACAGCGGATTTTGATGAACTACAAAATATAAAAACATCTTCAAATATTATGTAAAGAAGGAGATTTGGTATATATAATAAGCATTAAGACAACTATCCAAGTCCAAATGAAACGGATGTAAGCAACTATAGGTCACTGTACGACCTTCAACTATACGCAAAAGTAATATCGTCCGATATAAAACAAATCGTCGACATGACAAAGTATTAAACAATTGAAACGAGAAAATCAATTACCTTTTTTTTTGCAATTGTAGACCATGTACTATTCTATTTTGACACTTTTCTGTCTAATATTTAATATACAGCCATATCGGGATTTCCACTTCACTTTCAAGCCGTATTATGGTATATGTTCTAACGTAACCAACAATTTATAGTAATTAAATTATAGCCGAAATCATTTACGGTTTCAAAATGCAACAGCATGTCACCAAAGGTGAACTGCAAGTAATTCTTTGCAAGAAACCATGTAGTTGCACGATGAAAAACTTCAAAGTTAAGTACAGAAGCCGAAGACAAAAGTTGTCGGGTGTGATAATATAAAACAAGGATGAATTGGTACTTATGTAGCTGCATACCTAAGATAAATAAACTCATCATAAATACTAGAATTGAAATTTTGTATCTGCGCCAGACGCGCATTTCGTCTACTAAAGACGCAGCAGTAACGCTCGAATAAGAATATGTTAAAAAGGCCAAATAAAATACGAAGTTGAAGTGCATTGAGGACCAACAATTACTAAAAGTTTGCCAAATATAGCTGAGGTATTCTATTTCTGAGGTAGAAAAACGTTAATATTTCAAACTTGAAAGTTTTGTAAAGTTAATTTTTAATTACTACCATATCGATAATAATTCATGTCAACACAGAATTGTTGATTACTGGGCTGGTGATACACAGGGGAATAACAACTCCACCAGCAGTGGCATCGACCCAGTGAAGATAAGTTACCTGAAGTAATTATCTATAAACAGATTGGCAAATAAGAAATGTTTCAGGGAAACATGTAAAAAATATATGCATAAACCATATATGTATATATAGGGATTGCCGCTCCCTTTATCCACCTCATAGCATATTTACTTAACATTAAGATTTATTCATCCTGGTCATGCTAGCATTCTTTGTCACAAAACATTACGCACTCTGCAGTATTCATTTCAGTGTCTCCTTTTATTTTTATTTTAAACTAAAATTTTGACACCCCTTGTCTTAATTGTTTCACAACTCTGCTTTGGCGTGTATGAGCATGGATGCTAAATAGCATATGTGTGTTGGAATGGGGTGGGATATTTTTAAAAAGTCATGTGTCATACATACAAATATTAGACGAGTTGTATATATGTTACAGTGAATTTGTATAATCAGGGATTATGTAGAATCCCTGATTTTTCAGGGAATATGTAGAATCACTAAAAGCATTAATAATTATATATAATCCCTGAAAATGACCAGTGATTTTACATAATCACTGAACATTTTAATAATTATTCTACAAATTCCCTAATATTTTTTTCAGGGATTATGAATAATTTAAGGGTCCTTTGTTTAATGAAAAAAAATAATACATCATTTTTTACTTTCATAGTTTAGTTTAAACATATTTTATTTGCTGAATTAAAGCAAAATGGATTAGACACAAGTAAATCATACTTTCATATTCCTTCTAGATGAAATAATTTTGCTTTTAAACACAGAGGATGATCTTAAAGATACAACCAACTGAAGGTTTAGAGATAAAGTTGAACACTTTCAAAATTAATATTATCAAGATTCACTTTAAAGCGATAACTTTACATGTATTGTTTGTTTATAAAAAGCCAGAGTCCAATGGATATTCATGTTCTATTTGTAAATCCACAGAGAATGTTATTTGAGGTACATGGAAAACAAATGGTGAAGACGATTATGTTGTTTTGTTTTTGTTCAAATGAACAAGAAATTTAAACAGAAAGAACTTACACATCTAAATGTATAGAAAAACTAAGGATTGACAATTAGAACAAAAGTTTAGAGGAAGCTGGCATTTGGTGTAATATTCTCTTATCATGATTCCACAGGGTAAAAAAGGAAAGGGGATACCAAAAAACTTAATGATAATTGTTCACCAAAAGTCTGAAAAAGGATATCGCCTGGCCAAAAAACATGGTTTCTTGCTCGAACCAGTTCGGTGTTGCTAATTCCCTTTTTGGGGGGTACCTAAAATGTGGATATTGTGGTAATAACAGATGTGAGGCATTTATTTTAATATATGTGTTTAACATTTTAATATATTGTGCCTAACATTTTAAAAAAATAGGGTTAACATTTTACAGTTTATGTTTATACAGTGTAATGCTGTTTTATTATGATCATTTATAGCATAAATTATTTGACTTTTATTCATTTTCTTTATAAATTAAAACTATTTCTTCATTTCAGTTATTGTGTATAATCCCTGACTTTTTTTCTAGTGATTATACATAATCCCTGAAAATTTTAGTGATTATATATAATCCCTAAACTGGCCAGTGATTCTACATAATCCCTGAAAATTTCAGGGATTATACATAATCACTGATTATACAAATTCACTGTAACATATACATACAAATATGTATATAGTAAACATTTCTAAGCAAGCTGAATATATAACTTCATAATGATTATTGCTAGTTTGATGTCCAGTAGCAAATATTTCATTCAAATTCAAAAAGTTGGTCAAACTCGATAAAATGGCAAGAAATATTGATAGCTACTAGAAAATGAGGGAAACATGTAAAACGTCTGTGCATAAACCATACATCTAGCCCTATATAGGGATTGCCCCTCCCTCTATCCAGTTCATAGCATATTTACTTAACATTAAGAAATATTGATTGCTACTAGAAAATGAGGGTATGTTGGTTTACAGACTAAAAGAAAGGTGAAAAGTACTGGAGCTGGGATACGTATTGTTGAAACAGTCCCACTACTGACATCTTGAAGGAGTTGCAAGGGATTTTAACATTCAAAGATCTTAGCACTTACCCTGCATTTTACTAAAGTAATTTAAAAGTTTGTTTTCACATAAAATATCAAAATATTTACAAATATGAGAAGAAAAAGGAGGTTTGGCACAGGCACTTGTCTCTGAATTTTTATCCTATATACCTTATTATCTTCGCTCTCACCCCATATATATTAAGGTAACTATATAGGAATATTTTTTTCTGAGACAAGTGCCTGTGGGATTTCCCAGCTCTTAGTGAGTACATACCTACACATGTCCCATGGTTTAAGGTTTTGTACTCATATGTTATTAAAACAACTATTATATCACATACTTTATTTTATTTTTACAAGCTTTAATGTTTAACAAGGCAGTACATGTATAAAGACAAATGTTGAATAAATATAACACTCATTTAATAGTTTATTATAAGTACAATATAATATAAAAATAATTTTTGATTTCCTATATCAAAACATTCGAATAAAGTAAATATTAAAAAAAACAAGTATATAAAAAATTGAGCTTTAAAGATATGACTTTTACTGCAAAATACACAAGAGTAAAGGATCTAAGGACAGTTTACAACTCATCTATTTTAGATACCATGTATTATTTTTTTTTTCGGGGCAACTTTCGTGAATATCATGTGTATTGGTGAACCAAAAATTCAAATGTTTAATGAAGTACATATTTTCTTATTAAGGTGGTACCTAACACTACAGGGAGATAACTCTGTAAAGTCAGCTAAGCGTTTTAATTACGTTGTGTTGTAAAAGGAATATTTAGCTTCTCAATGATCAAAATTGGTGTTTGTCAAACTGCTATATAACCAGTGTAATTTTTCTGACAAAACGGTTGGTTCAAAATTTTGGATTTTTTTATATTTTTGTTAAAGGTTCAAAGTAAATACTTTGACAAAATTTTATGAAAATAAAACGAGCCAAATCAATTTTAGTGAAAGTGTTGGGTACCACCTTAATATGGCTTCCACTAACGAAAGCTCCATTTCAGCTAATGTCCTTAGAGACTTCATGTGTCAGTACACCATTGCTATATTACCCACATTTACATTTTAAGGCGCAATTACTACATAAGTAAGCTGCCTATCAAAACCAATAACAACATATTACCCACATATTTTCAAATGGTTTGTATGTAGATTTTGACAAAATCATAACATTGTCCATGAAAATGCAATTTACTTATTCTAGGGAAAAATAATAGCCACAATAATAAATGTATGCATCCCCCTGAATCTGCAACTGTTAATTTTCTTTTTGATACTACCTTAAAGCAAACCTTTAACCTACCTTACACTTTATATCTGATATGCATTATCATAATTTCATGGTCTGTGAATTCCTAATTTGGCATATATGTTAAACAGTTTACTTCAAAATGAACCTGTGCTAGCTTTAATGTTAATGTGACCACAAACTACCTTATACCAAAAAATTTAAATTTATTAGGGTGGATGCACAGACAGGCCCAACTGTTAAACACAGAATTAATTTTGTTACACACAGCCAAAGAAGTTTCAAAGATGATTAAAATGGTTATTACTAAGGGTTTAGTGGGAATCAGTGAGACATGCATGTCCCCCATATTACACAAAGAGTCTCTGTAAAGATCTATCAATCATTGTTCTTAATCAGCCTTGAATTTTTATTGAATGTAAATAGATTCTTTTATAAAACTAGAGGATTCTGAAATATCTGACAGAAGTCAAAACATGAGGAGTAAACATCTTATCTGCTTGCGTATATAATCTAACAAACAGGGAGATACAACCTTGAGTCTTTTATATTCAAATCACACATCACTTTTAATTGTAAGGTCTTTCATCCCTTATTATCAATATTTGCTATAAAAAAAAGTTTTGTTTTATACAGTTATACTGCTCATATAAAGGAACTAAAAAATATAAATTATAAATTATCATCAAAACTCTGGAATGTAAACATTTTCAAGTTGCTAACATCAAAATTTAATATTTCAATAAAAATTGTCATGTATTAAATGCATATCAAATGCCCAAATATATGTTTTTAAAACAATTTTTTTTTCTCATGGCTAAACTCATAGGTCATAACAAAAATAAACAGTAGAAGTATTTCAATAAAAATTGTCATGAATAAATATACATGTATGCATATCAAACGCCCAAAATATGTGTTTAAAACAATTACATTTTTTTTTGTCATGACCATATACTTTCATTGGTCATAATAAATATACAATAGAAGATGATGTCACCATGAAAAATTAAGTACACTTGTATAAAAATTCCATTGAAATTTTCTTATTAGATTAAAGATCAGCATACATTGATTTATTCTCAGCTGTGGTTCTCTTTTAGATGACTTTTTGTGTCTTGAACTCATGAAAATTTGTACAGACTCCATTATTTTAGCAGATAATAAATTTTCATTGCTTTTTCTTATGAAAAATAAATAATAAATGTCTGAAACCTTGTTTCACATGACAGTTTGTCTGGTTATTATATTGCATTCAAAATATTTCTCAGAATTGAAAAACTAGAGTGTATCTAATCTGATTTGCTGTGAGGGTCATATTGAGGCTTTATTCCCTGTTCTGCAAACGCTTTTAAAAATCTTTGAAATTTTCTTGGGAATAATCTGAAAAGGTAAAAAAAGTTCTTTCAAAATAAGTTCATAAATCAACATATGCAAGATAGATGACAGATTGCAAATATTTCATGACTAAAGTCAGAATGGTTACAAATTACTGTCAATTTGAAATTATTGTGTGCATTATATATCACATTTTTTTCAAGTATGGGAGATTGGTTGTTATGATTGCAGGAAAATTTCAGTACAAACATATGTATATGATATCAGAATGTAAGTTATTATTCTTGTGATACTCCCAGAGAACTTAGCATAATTCACATTAATGAAAACCTTGCAATAATTTCTGAATTTATAGTAACAATTAATCTAAATGGTCTACATTGTTGGTCCAGTGGTTTGATGGAAATTTTCACTGTCACAGGAAAAGATGGCCTGTCAAAAAACATCTACAGACTTAACAGATAGTTGCTTCACAAAGAAAAGCAATTTGCAGGAAAATATTCCCAACTTTTAATACTACTTTTCAGCCTAAAGTAGCCTGTTGTTTTTAACTTTGTGTCTTCTAAATAAGAAAATAGATGAATGTGCTGAGGAAATTGTGAATAGTTTTTGTTAAGAGCGCTGGGAATTTTTGTTTCATGGTGAATTATCATGGGGAAATCTTATATATACTGTGATCGTTATCATGGTGAAGTTAAACAATGGATTCAAGTCTTCAACAAAACACAATTTTCTGCATGTGGATTAATTCATTTTCGTGGATTGAGGGAAAAAATGAAATCCCACGATTAATAATGAACTCACAGTACCCATAAACACTTTCTCTACAGATAAGAACATTGCACCTTTGATTTTTTTTAATTCAAAGTAAGTTTAAGACCCTACCATGACCTATAGCTGTTAATTTCTGAGTCATATGGTCTCTGATGGAGAATTGTCTCATTGCCAATCATACCACATCTTCTAATGTTTATATTTAACCTGTATTTCTATTACTTACCCTGCCACTCTTAGTGATATGTTTAAAGATCTTGGAATGTAAACAAATTCCTGGTCATACATAATCCCTTTTACTGTTTCTAAGGCAACTTCTTTTGGTTTTAAAATTGGATAAACCCTGAAAAATACAAGAAAGGCATCCAAACTCATCTTAATGTCAGAAGAAATCATAAGTATCTTTTCATTAGTCATTGATCAACCTTGATAATAATCAATATCTTCTCATTAAAAAATTTCAAAAGCTGCCGAAAATAAATTCAATATCAAATCGTGATTTAGTGGAGAAGAAAAAAACACATCTCACTTAATTTCTTTGTAGCAATAAAATGTTTATAATTGGAGTAAGGTTATTTTTGAAATATAAAGTCATTGAGAAATAAAATAAAAAATATTTGTAAAACTTAATAATTTTGTACTCAGTATATATATATCAATAATAATCTCATAGACTTCACTGTCACGCTCCCTTCCAGCTTTAATCCACCATTTTCGACATATATAAGACAAGCCTGTATCAAGTCAGGAATATGACACAGTGGCGGATCTAGTCATTTCAAAAAGGGGGGTTCCCAACCCAGGACAAAGGGGGGGTTCCAACTATATGTCCCCATTCAAATGCATTGATCGGCCAAAAACAAGGGGGGGGTTCCAACCCCTGGATCCGCCAATGTGACAGTTGTTCATTTGATGTGTTTGTACTTTTGATTTTGCCATTTTTAAATAAAGGAATTTTTGATTTGAATTTGCCTTGGAGTTTGGTATTTTTGCTTAAATACATTTTTCCAAATATACAATCCCTAAAGTTGTCTCCCTTTAAAGTGTGTTATCTCCCTTTACAATGCAGTGACTTACTTGTCTTTTGGTTCTTTAACTAGACCAGTAGCAACAAACATAGGATTGACAGTTGTAGTTTTTACTCCGTCTTTTCCCAGTTTCAGTATTTCTTCTTGCAGAGCTTCTGTGAATCCGTAAGCAGCATATTTTGAAGCACTATCGAAAAATCAAATATTATATTAAAATTTTTAATTAATTGAAATTAATTAACTTATTCTATATCTATTTCTTGTATCAAACCTGAATTGATCTACTTAAAAATAACAAAATCATATAAATAATTTGCATCAATATTTCTTCCATTAGATAAGAATTTTAGTATTTTAAAATTTGAAATATACAATTATGGCTGTCATGAAAAGTTAATATCAAAAAGTATTAAATCGACAAAAGGTTATTTTTATACTGAACTAAATACATGGATATAATTGTTGTTTATAAATTTTGAGCCAAATCTTGAGGCAGCCGCAAAATATATATATGTCAACAAATGATAAGACATCACTAGCTAGTTGTTATTTTGACATGCAAATGTCTGCTAAATTGAAAAGAGTTATTTTTGCCTCACAGATATTTCTGAACAGATGTTTTGCCTACATGCATATTTGCAACATTTCTTTTTCTAAGCACAATATGCAACCGAAAAACAGATTTTTTCCCTTGAAAGGAATAAAAAAAATACATGGGTATATCTTAATTATTTTAATACTGGTTACTATAGGAAAGTAATAGTAATTGGAACAAACTGTTAGCAATTTTTAATTGATGAAACACCAATTCTTAAAATACCATGATACATCAGTCAAAAATACATGCCAACATTTCATAACCTGTGTAAGGGGAGATAATTCATGCTCTTTAAACGTAGCTTAAAAATGACAGAATCCCTTTCACCAAACAGAGAAAAAGCTGACAGATACAAATAACATAAAACATAGAAATAGACAACAAACAAATACCATGCTAATTTATCTACATGCAGTTGACTAATTAATGTATTTAATAGCCTGGAAGTTCTGGTCCAATCATTGCCCAGTGTCACTAAAGGGTAAATGTGGTAGATTTATCACCCCAATTCATATTGCAGTACATTTGTACTAAGGGTTGGACTTAACTTCATCTATATAAATTCAGAAATAAATCTAAGGTTTTTTTTATCAATGCAACTCCATGAGTATTGCAATATTAAGAACTTGCATTCTGGTATATTATGATTTATAAATACCTATGAAAGTTTTGCCAACATCATACCTTCCCATTATACTCTTACTCTGAGCCTTTTTAATTTTTAATCATTTACTTATATCTAACCTTCAATTTAATTCAGCTTTAAATCTTCTTTTGAGTCTCTAAGGAATCTTTTAAAATTTCCGTTGACAAAAAAGATCGCGTAAATAATTTAAAAGATTATTGACATTTGTGGTCAATCTATATGCTTAGGCTTTTCAATAAATATTTGCAAATATGACTGCAAAAAACTTTAAATCAAGGATGAATATTAGTCGTTTCAGTCATTGTTCGTACCCCAAAATGAAAATAACATCACGTCATTGGTTAAATTTCCATTGTTTATGAAAATTTTAACCAATCAGGATGATTCGGTTTACTCTTTTGAAAATATTACCCAGGATGCATTAGATTCTGAAACGGCGAATTCTAGAAGTATAAGCTGTATAACAGTGGGATTTATACATAAATATACAAAGGAGGAAACATTACACCATGTTTGAAAATACCAGTGAAAGTCCAATATCATTTGACATTATCTAAGAGAACTTTTTTGTAACCAATTTTGATAAAAATGTGAGGTCTTATTTTTGTGATATATGCAAAATTAGCAAAAATAAACCACTTGCTAAAATTTGTCACCTTTGCATGTCTGATTGTCTGAAATGTGCTCTGTGGTCCCTTTTTTTCCACAACATGGAATCTAGCTCAAGAAAACATCTCAATTAATTATTGACAATAAAAACTCTCCCATTTTAACCTATAGAGAATGAATAGCAAAAGTATTATTACATGTACTTAGAGTAAGCAGATTATGAAATTTCAATGGTATTTTTAAACTTTATTTAACATGCCATATAACAAACAAATTACTTTACATGCTTTGACACAGTTTAACAAACATGCAAGTCCCACACATGCACATGAAACATCAACAACCCTTTATGTAATAAATCACAAAATGGTTTTAAATTGTAATTTCTGTTGGTGTTTATTTTGGCAGAAACATCTAAAAGCTTTTGAAAAGGAGTTATCATAAAGAAAGAGGTATAATTGTAAGTGGTCTTTGCTTAGACCACAGAAAAGGAAGGGTAGGGTAATTTATATTTCAAAGAAATAAGCTTGGACAGACATTCCATAATTTTATATCAGGCTATAAATAGTTTTTTTTGCAATCTGATAAAAAGAAAGACCAATAGGTCATGTTTGATAAACATTTAGGCCAATAGAGCACACTGACTTTAATGCTATTGTCAAAGCTCAAGTTAAATTAACCATTTGTATCTGATAAAACCAAAAAGCTTAATAATAGGTGAACAGTCCAAGAAAAAATACTATAAGAATGCATACCTGCCAACCTCTGAAACCTTCAAAGAGGGAGATCTCCCACTCAGCTATGACAGCTGAGGGGGAGATTTTTCGCGAACCACATTTTCAAGTGAAATGTATGACCTCTTTATTTATTTATCTACAAAACACATATATGTGTTACTAAATATATTTAATTTCTTTAAACATGGTTTCTTTGAAATCTTCTTTCACATTTGTATCACATGTATACAGATTTACAAAAAATATTTCAAGTATTTAACAATTTAAACAAAGTATGGTGCATTTGAAGCATGCAACTCAATATTAATACAAATGGCAGTTTTTAACGACTGGCTATACAGCCTTGCACGGTCGGCTAAATCAATATTTATGTTCAATACATTCCTTTAATATTAATTTCAATTCAAACATTGCATAATTCTTTTAAGTGATTTTTAAAATATAATTATTTTTTTTTGTCCTAAGGAATACAAAATCATGTAATTGCCATCCTTTTTGGATTCTTTGTTTAATTTGTATTTTATTTATATTGTTTTATCAATTCACATTATTTTAAGAAGGTTTACTTAAAACAGGATTGAAAAGAGGCAGTAAGTCGAAATTTCCATGAAGTGTTCTGAAGCAAAAGTCGTTAATAATCGTTTATTAGTACTATGTTTGACACCAAAGCTGTGAAGTGAAGCCATTTAATTTCACATGGTCTGTGATTTGCAGGTAACAACAACCCTCATCAGTGATACAAACACGTAATAATGTTGACTTGTAATTCAAGATTGAAATTTCCAAAAGCGGGAGATTCTATACTCCCGCACGGGAGGGTACCGGCAAGCAGGAGATTTCTTGATTTTCACCTTTTCAGCGAGAGTGTTGGCAGGTATGAAGAATGTGAAATCTGAAATTAGATTATCCCTTTATTGAAATTATTTAATGAGGATGTGGTCAAACTCATTTATAAATCATCAACCCAGAAAAAAGCTAACAACAACAAATAATTTCATAATTCTAAAAATAAATAATGTTTACCTGTAATCTACTAAATAAGCAGTCCCTGATTTAGCAGACATGGAAGCTATGGTGACAATATGTCCACTGTTCTTCTCCAACATGGCAGGCATGAATTCCTTTACTGTCTAAAAATTTATAGTAAAGACAAATTTAAGAATGAAACAGTTGGGAATCTGTCATACCTTATTGAAAGTTCAAGCAAATACTAGCACCACTTTAATCTAAGGGCATATATATCATGTATATGCTCGGTATTAACCAAGCTGCATCTGTGATTTGAATAACATAAAACACCAGACTTGAACGTTGTTAAACAAGCAAAGAAATCAAACAAATACTGTCATAATTTCTCAAGCAATTCGATTATAAAATTAAATACATTAAAAAATCCAATAGTTAGGCAATGAAAGTACACATCAATTTCAAATATAAAATATAATAACACCACTTTAGAAATGACTTATTTACCCAGAAATGTGCTAATGTATTGACTTCAAAAGTTCTCCTTATGTGAGCCTCTTTGAGTTTTAACAGTTCTCCACCGTATAAAATTCCAGCATTGTTCACCAGTATCTCTACATCTCCTACTTCTCTTCTCATTTGTTCAGCTGTTTTGTGGATGTCGTCAGTTTTCGTGACATCAACAACAAATGCTGTAGCGGATTCTCCCATACTTCTAATCTCTGTAGCAGTCTCTTCATTATTAGCCTGTAAAAATAAATTATTTTCTTTTACAGTGAAACCTGTCTCAATCAAACCAGGCATGAATTGGAAACCTGTTAAATAAAAATTTTGTATCAGTAGATTCAGTACCTTTTGCTGTATAACACATTTGTTTTTGTGTCATACATTACATACATAAGCCTGTTAGTTTTCCATCTTCATGTTGTTTGAATTGTTTTACATCCGTCATTTTGAGGCCTTTTATAGCTGACTACACGGTATGGGCTTTGCTCATTGTTGAAGGCCGTACAGTGACCAATAATTATTGTTAATTTCTGTGTCATTTGTTCTCTTGTGGAGAGGTGTCTCATTGGCTCATACCACATCAGATTCTTCCTTTTTATATTTACAAATGTTAAAAGAAAATGCTTTGATGAATGAACCTTTAGAGAAGAGAATTTGGAGCTAGGCTGACAACCTAATCATCCTCCCGTTATCATGGTTATGTATATACATAATATTTAGATTTTCATTTTGAATAACATAAACAGTTGACTAGTTGACTTTTTTGAAAAAGTGTGTATGGAATACTTCATAAAGGGGCCTGGGAAGCCTGTAATTGAGTGGGTATCATTGGTCAATGTATGGTATGACAATTACTATTGTAAATGAGAGGTGAAGATACCAGATCTAGGAGACATTTAGACTCATAAGATCGAAAATAAAATGACAATGCCTTAGCTGAAAAAGAAAAAGACTTACAGACAAACAACAGTACACAAAACACAAGATTGTAACTTTTTCAATAGATAGTTAACAAGGGTCAATGATTTCATGGTTCATCAAGAAAATAAGGAAACTTTTATAATAGTCCTTTTTTTTCTTTATCATGCATGTGTCATGTTGGTACACTCCTAAGTAAAGGTGCAATTGAATTGTAAAAACATTATAAACCTATAAATAATTTAATAGATTAGATAACACCTGAAAATGGTGAAGTACACTTTAAAAATATGTAATATTGATAGTCAGATTACAAAAGGTCAAGAAATGAGATCATTACTGTATACAATATATTTCTTCAGATTAAAAATTTCAAGGTTTGAAAAATTTCAATATGCAAATTAAATTCATAAAGTTTTAACATGATTTATTTCTTCTCACAAAAATTAAACAGCAACAAAGATAAAGGTTTGACTCTTCAAAGTCAACCAGGATAAAAATGAAAAATAAAAATAATGTGTTTTCCTTAAATGATCATAGGTAACATGACAAACATACATGTACAGAAATATAAAGGTATTGTATTGGTTTAAAATTTCCAATTAAAGGATTGTTACCATTAAAAATGTTTATACACACCTACTGTGCATGTAGTGAATACCCATGTAGTACATCATGTACATGTATGAGGGGGGATAGGAGGGGTCCTGATCCCGAAATCCCGGACTTAAAAAAACGAAATCCCGAGGTCCTGAATTTAAATAAAGTAAATCCCGACGTCCCGAAATCCTAAAAAAAGGATTCCCGGATCACGAAAGGGTCAATCCCGAAATCCCGAGCTTTAAAAGACCCGATCCCGGAGTCCCAATAAAGGTCCTATCCCCCCTCATGTATAGCCAGTCAATGTCGTTAAAAACTTCCATTTGTAAATGCATAATATACACTAAACAAGATTCTATTACATTGTACTGTTGACAATAAGGGTCAGTGTACTTATTTACAAATGCTATTATATAGGTAAAATAAAATGAAAGTGAGATAAAGTCGTCTGGACTGGTCTTGTACACAAATAAGTCATAGGTCAACATATCAGTGGTCAACATTTGCACCACACAATTGCACACCAGTTACTTAAAAAAGATTGACCAATACAATGTGTCAGCGTGTGGACGGAATTGCATATAAAACATAAACCATTTTTAAACTAATGATTACCTTGTTTACGTCCCACAAAACTAATTTAGCTCCTTTTCGTGCAAGTTCTAAGGCGATTTCCTTGCCAATTCCATGCCCCGCCCCCGTAACCAGAACAATTTTACCGGCAATACTCTTTGGCTTGGCAGGAAAAAATGCTGATATAAGAGCGTCAAAATAATAATAAAATAGTCTTGGGAAAAAAATGCAGACGAAAAATATAAGTTTTTCAACAACTGTTGCCATTTCGTCTGTATACCTGTTAAAGATATGAAATGGAAAAACCCAAGAAGGTTTCGAATGTAAGAAAATGAAAATGAATAAAGGAATGACAAATATGAGTAATAAAATTGAGAATGGAAATGGGGAATGTGTCAAAGAGACAACAACCCGACCAAATAAAAAAAAAAAACAACAGCAGAAGGTCACCAACAGGTCTTCAATGTAGCGGGAAATTCCCGCACCCGGAGGCGTCCTTCAGCTGGCCCCTAAACAAATATATACTAGTTCAGTGATAATGAACGCCATACTAATTTCCAAATTGTACACAGGATTTCCGCCGCTGGTCTGTTAGTTTTCGGTACGATACTCTCGATCCTTTGAGTGCAGTGTATCACACCATTGGATTTCAATCAGATTGTAATTTGTCATAAACACTTTCGCCAAAGTCAATTCAAGTCAAGTACACAACAATAAAAAATGAAGATAAAATGATTTTTGTTTATGTATAACTGGAAATCCCATCACTGGGGCGGCCTAGAAATTGACTTCTGCTTTAAGATATAGTTGATATATTTATAAAACTATTTACAACTTTCAATTTATTTAGACTAGCTCCATATATGCATGGTGTTATAGTATTCGAAACTATGTCACGTACACTTGTAATTTTTTTTTTAAAGAAAACATCAAAGGTGGTTCAATTATTTTACCTTATTTTCTTTATTGCAAGCACATTCCTTCAAAATTCAGAGATTATCATTATGCAAATGGCATAGTTCATTTCTTAAATCTGCAAATTTTGAAACAATATGGCAATTTTCCAACATCATGACTGCTTTCACACAACGCCCAGTATCTCTCCTCAACACTGTCACATATATTTTCAAGAATAAGACACTTGCATGGTGATGTGTGTGAATTTTTTCTTTCTTCAAATAAGACAAAGGGAGCTTTTGCATAGTAATCCCAGAAGGGAACCAAAATCATACTTGGAGTTTTGTGCTTCATACAGGAATCTGTTATTTTTTTGTCGATTTTCAAAAATTGTAGAACATGTTTTAATGTGCGTATTGTTATGTGTTTACTTTTCTACATATGATTGGCTAGAGGTATATAGGGGGAGGGTTGAGATCTCATAAACATGTTTAACCCCGCCGCATTTTTGAATTATATATAAAAAGGGTGAGACATTCAGATTAAATACAGCATCGATTAGTCGAAGATTAACACACTTATCTGTATTTATTTTTGATGCCGCAATTTAAACCACAGTCATAAATATATCAGACATTTGTCAATCCAATTTATATCTATTTAACTTCCCTTGTGGTATATCTGCTTGTGCTAGTCAGTGATGCTATAAATCCAATTATCTTGACATCTGCAGCTATTTTAGCATGAGAAGTTTGTATACATGAAACAAGATAACAATTATAAAAGAATGCCGGAGAACATATAGAATAGAATAGAATAGAATATTTTTATTTACCAAATTAGGGCCCCAGGAGGGCATATAATACAGACAATATTATTATAAACAATAACATATGCAATACACACACAATAAAAGATATGTAACATAATAAAATAAAATAATATACCACAGAAAATACACTCAACAAAATAGTAGCAATGTATTATTATTCAATGAATACTATGTTGAAATTGACTCAAGTGCACCCGGTAAGTGTATCTTCACTTTGAAAAGACCAACATGAGGCATTAGTAGTTTGTGCGGAGAAATGTCAATATAAAAAACACAAAAAGAACCCAATAAAAAACAAAGCAATTAAGCACTCCCACATTTGACTATGAGGTATACTGCAAATAACAAAGTATATTTAATAAAGGATATTTAATATGACTTATCTGCAGAAAGCACCAAGAGTCGGTGCTTAAAGGGGAGTCCCTACTTGTACTTAATGCAGATGAGTCAAGCTCCTAAATTATTGAAAATATATTTTAAAAACATATTTTTAAGATTTTAGATTCTGTGTCCAGCCAGCAAGGATCATCAAGGGACGGTGCCAAAGAATTTGAAATTCTTCTTATGATCTGTGCAGGCTTAACAGGGTATCCAAATTCATATTAAAGAGTTATATAAATGAATTAGTTATTGCAGATTAAGTTGTCCTTTAATTCTTAGTATCTTCTATATATTTGTAAAATGCAAATAGTACATTGGGATCCTCATTATTCATTATCCAAATTAATTTGTTATCAATATTTAAATTTTGAAAGTTTGGACATGATTTTAATATATTTTGCATCAACTCCTCTCTTTTTAATAAATTAGTGTCACATTTAAATAAAAAATGAACTTCATCCTCAACCTCACCTGAGGTGCACCTGAGACAAATTCGGTTTTGTCGAAGAGTATCCTGGTATCTACCAGATTCAATTTGCAATTTGTGAGCAGATATTCTTAATCTAGTAATACATTTCCTTTGCTCAAAATGTCGAAGTGTTGACAAATAATTTTCAAAACCGAAGTTACACTTGAATGTTACATAATTTCGTAGTTTACCATCTTTATGTATATCTAGCTGGTTTTTTTCCACAATGCAGTATAGTATCCCTTAACTATCTGACCACAGTGTAGTTTAAATGTTGAATATTTTTGAGGAATATGTTTTTCTATGCCTGACATCTTTTCCCTTAAAATATTAATTGATCCATACCAAGAGGTTTTTTTTGTTTCAAATAGCTTTTTAGAACAATTATATGCAGCTTTTAACAAAGGAAATGATGAGCCAATATTTTCTAAACGATGCCAATATCCTAAAACATGTTTTACTATATCATAGTGAAGTGGAAAACGGCCTAATTCAGACAAAACTGCAAAGTTTGTACTCTTTCTATTAACGCCTAAAATATATTTGCAGAATTAAATATGAAGTTTTTCACAAAGTATCCTTGAGTAAATTGTATCCGGCACTGTTATGTTTTCTTTTTTTAAACGTGCAGTAAAGGGATTGAAATATCCCCAAATTTCACACCCATATAAAAGTATAGGCTTTATTGTATGGTCAAAAACATGAATTGCATTTTTAACAGTAGGATTATGCACTAAAAAATCATTACATAGTTTGAAGTATGCTTTAAAAGCTGATTTTGATTCCGATATTCATTGGTATAACACAATCCTTCCTTTATTCGCGCTCTCTTGTGATTTTCGGAACTTCTTTGGACCAAACGATCTCCTCCATATTAATTGTCAACACGTGAAAGCTGTAAACATGGGAAAGGCAAAGAAAGTTAAATTATCTAAATCTGAGGGCGAAACCGACAAAACCCAAACACTTGCAGATCAGATCTTAACAGATAAATCAGTGAAAACCAGAGGCCGGACAAAAACTCGTAACAGGAAGGACGAAGATGATTCGGTATAAACATGATATAAAACATGATGTTGATAAATAAATTTAGGCATGCCATAAAGTTTAAACTGATAAATTTATAATTACAAAAAATAAGGAGATTTAATGTTATTTTATCAAATAAGTAGCAGATGAGACAACACCAGAGTGCTAATGACGTGGACACAAGAAATTATATGTCATCTTATAACGGTCTTCAACAAATTATGCAAAATACTAAACAATTGAACAGCTATAACATGATAAATAAACTGCCCTGACAAGAGACAGGCTTATAAAATAGGTCATTTCTGCAAATCATTAAGTGTGGCAGGGTTCAACATGTTTTGTGAGATCTCAACACTCCCCCATTATACCTCAAGCCAATGTAGAAAAACACACATGACACACAGCAATAGGCACGGCAGGGTTCAGCATGTTTTGTGAGATCTCAATACTCCCCCAATTTGATACCTCTAGCCAATGTAGAAAAACACACTGCAATATCAGAATATGCACAGTAAAAATTCGTTTAAAAGAAGTCTTGAGTCCGATGTCAGAATACATTAAGGTATTGAAAGAAACTCAGCAAAATGACAGTGATGTTTGTTATTGACTGTAATAATTTGTTGAAGTTATAGACCTTTGACTGACAATTACCTCGGCAAGTCAAATTAATTATTGTAACAACTGAACTTCAAAACAACAGAAATAAGTCCATACATGCCATATGAAACTATTCATTCAAGAAAACAGCCTAAATTTTTTTTTAGCAATGTGGTACACCATTTGCTTCGAGGTTAATTGATGATGTCATTGAATAATAAATTCATTATACATTGTTATATGACATATTAAAATAGCATAATTTGAGACATAGGAAAGAACTGAAAAAATACTCAAGTATTAAGATGTCTATGATAATACAATATAATAGTTACAAATATGACAAAAATGAAATACAATATAATAGTTACAAATATGACAAAAATGAACCAATGACAATAACTGAAATATATGTACAGGCTACTGACAGGGACAGAACTAGAAAGAATGTAGTGGGATAAAATGTGTTTTTAAGGGATCACCTTAGCCCTTACATGTACCTTAGGGCAGGGGTGAAACAACACTACATAAGAAAACACTGGAAAAATCAGTGGCAAGTGTCTTCTCTCTATAGTTTAGTATGAAGCGGAAAAACCACTAACATAATAACAATAGACACAAAGCACACATATAATAATACATGCAATTAATTTACAGTTGTGACATCATTGCCTGAAGATTGTCAAAAGGCATGAAAGAGCTAGTGACATTATTTTAAGCTACTTTAATTATTAAATGTTTAATAGCCTGTTTAATTTACTGTATTTTAGTATGTTAATGACAAGCTATCTAAGAAGATTTTGGAACAAGCAAGATTACAACAAGCAGAACTTGAAGAGGAACATGGAATTATAAGGTAAGATACAACTTATCTAAGAAAATTTTAGAACAAGCAAGATTACTACAAGCACTTGAAGAGGAACACAGAATTATAAGGTAAGAAACAAGTTATCTAAGAAGATTTAAGAACAAGCAAGATTACTACAAGCAGAACTTGAAGAGGAAGATGGAGTTATAAAGTAAGATACAGGTAGACGACAAACACTAAACAAAAGGCAAGATGTTACAAAATTGTGAGTGTGACTGAAATATATGACCTAAACAAAATTAATAGCCTTAGTCTGTGTCAATCCCTCTATCAAATCATGTATATGACAGTTGTTTTCCATTGGTTTGATGTTTTAAGCTGTAGATTTTGTCATTTGATAGAGGACTTTCTCTGATTTTCATTTTCCTTGGAATTTGGAATTTTCATTTTACTTTTTTATACGCCCGGGACGGGACGTATTATGGTATACCGTTGTCCGTCCGTCCGTCTGTCCGTCCGTCCGTCGTCCACACTTCGGACAATAACTCAAAAACACCTTCACCAATTTCCATGAAACTTAAGTGAATTGTTTATATCTATTGACGTAAGCTCCCTTTCGTTTTTTTTTAATTTCAGATTTTAAGTTTTGGATTTATGGGGCTTTATTCATAAAAAAGGGGGGATTTTCAACACTTCGGACAATAACTCAAAAAGGCTTTCACCAATGTCCATGAAACTTTGGTGAATTGTTTATATCTATTGACGTAAGCTCCCTTTCGTTTTTTTTTAATTTCAGATTTTAAGTTTTGGATTTATGGTGCTTTATTCATAAAAAAGGGGGGATTTTCAACACTTCGGACAATAACTCAAAAAGGCTTTCACCAATGTCCATGAAACTTTGGTGAATTGTTTATATCTATTGATGTAAGCTCCCTTTCGTTTTTTTTTAATTTCAGATTTTAAGTTTTGGATTTATGGGGCTTTATTCATAAAAAAGGGTGATTTTTAACACTTCGGACAATAACTCAAAAAGGCTTTCACCAATGTCCATGAAACTTTGGTGAATTGTTTATATCTATTGATGTAAGCTCCCTTTCAATTTTTATAAATTTCAGATTTTACATTTCCGTGTTATGAATTTTTATGCTTAAAAAAGGGGGGATTTTTCCAATTTTGGGACAATAACTAACACTTTCACAAAATTTTATGTATGGATGAAAAATTAAGACAACAAACTTAGTTAAATTTGAGGTAGCCTTAATAGTGCCAATTTTTTTGTGCATTTTTATTTATTATTGGGGGGGGGGGGGTATTTGACAGGGCTCACACTATTTCTAGTTGATCATATAAATTCATTTAAAGCATAAAAGACAAGTTAAAAGAGCAACGGGCGTATCATGCGCTAAAGCGCAGCCCTTTATTTGCAAATGTAGTAATCAAAGGATTATAATTTAATATGCTAGATGCTCGTTTCGTAGTACATGTACAAAATGTACATGATGTACAGCCACATCTATAAAGTGTTGTGATTTGTTTTGTATTAATATGTCATACATGTATGTAGTGGAGGATTTCTGATCATATCATTATTTGTGTAATTCAAAATTTACCTGTATTACTGATCCATTTATAAATATAAAAACCTAGTATGTAATATCCTCTTCATATATTACCATTTCATATATTAGTATTGTTGTGTAAATTAAATCTTTAAGACTTTTATGTATGTTTACATGAATATTGATTATTTTTTTCAGGGCCCAACCTGTAAAGAAAAAGACCACTTTAGATACGGGGCCACCACGAGATGATTCAGATTCCGACAATGATCTTGCCTCTGATAATGAAGAATTTTATGAAGATATTGTAAGCTATCACTTCATTATTATAATTTGTTTCTTTTGCCTACTTGGTTAAGGTTTGCTTCCCACACAAAATTTGGTAAAGGGAAATAACTGGCACACACTGTATTCTCGTTGTCTCATTGCCAATCATTCACATCACTTGAATTCATCTTTTATGACATATCCATATATTTATGGTTGGGATATTAAAAAAAAACCAAGGAGCAATTACTAACTCTGAAGTTGAATAGAAAACGATGATAACATAGAAATTCCAAAAGAAAAGTCCAATAAAAAAGAATGTGTCCAGGGTTTTTATGACTGACCCAAAATTTTAGCAATATTCCTTATATTTTCTCATGATTTCTTAAAAACCCTTTTGACCAACATATCAGAAGTTGTAACTGCTATCTAATTCATAAAAGTATATGACAGAAATGAAAAAAAAATTGATTAATTCTGAATTAAGGAAATTTTGACTAATTTTTGGAAAGTTTGCTATAGCTTGCTATAGCAATAAACTTTCTTAAGGCATCGGCCCTGACCGGAAGTGACAGGTTATCTTACTTTAGGAAGTGTGTCCTACTTCTCGATAATGTAGTACTGGTGTTTGAAAACTCATAATAGAAAGATGCTTTTGAGATTTTGAGCTTTCCTATTTTGATAGCATACAGCTTGAATTAAAACATACTGATTTTTTATCGATAAATCAAATAATTCAACTTCATTTTGAAAATGGCGAACAAACAATACTACGCAGATCTGCGCTCCACGGAAAGTCAAATCAATACACACACGAGACAGCAGTTTCTACGCTATGCTTTTATCGGTATTCTCCAGACATGCGTCTGATCCATATACATTGTATGTGTACCTCCAGACAGGAGTACTATAATCCTGGTTTCAAAGGTTTCCTACCTTCTTCTGGTTGAAGAGAAAATTAATACTGTGTTTAAAATATTTCATGAATGAACATTTTTCGACGCTGACTACGATTTTTACAAATGTTTATTTAATAGGTAAAAGCCCTAGAGTGTCGAACGTATCATGGTATCTTATCTAATCTCGGACTATAATAAACTCGGCCTTTTACATATTTGGCATTAGAAAATAGGACTATAACAAATTTCGTAATTATACTACTTGCTATTAAGACTCATAAACAAAGTTTTTGCTCAGTTCTTATTATTTTTCTTCTTGGGGTCTATTTAGGTGTATTTTGAGGGGCCAACGGAAGGGAGTAAATTACTCTAGAATCCTATGGGATTTTTTTTTAAATTTTCAAATGACTTTAACTTGAAAACAGTAAGTGACGGACACACATGCAGGGCTCACGCTACCAGGCGACTTGGGCGAAGAAGTCGCCTTCCCGACCGTCACTTCGCTTTCCCCGACCCCCAAAAGCGAAAACAAGTCGCCCTGTTCTTGACGACAGTCGCTTTCAGACGCTTCCGTCATCGGACATTTTCAATTTTTACCAAGTTGATGAAACATAAAAAATGTATTGATAATTAAAGAAATTCAGACAAAAACGATTCATTATCTTTTGAAAAGAGGTTGAAGCATTGTCTTCGCAGTGTGTAGCAGGTTATTTGATAAAAGTACAACTTTTTATCACTTCGTGCATTTCCGCAAGTACCGGTGCTTGTTACTCGAAAACGTACATCAACCTCAATTTCGGCGGCAAAATAAGTTTGTTACTTCATTTAAACGTGATAAAAGTTGCCTCCAGTAAATTTTAATTCATTTATTGCATTAAAAACGTCATGTTCCTTTCCAAATAACTTGTCAAACATCGTTTATTTTTGTAAATTTTCTTGCATTCGTCCGCCATTGACCGATTTCTAATCTCCGGATCTGAACCGGACCAGCTATGACCGAAATCCGTACTTTTACAATAATTACTACGGACACACGGATGGAACAGCTGACAGAAGAATATTGATCCCAAAGGGAAAAATTACGCATTCCACACGCATTAAGAGACTTTTGGTTACATCTAATTGATTGGTGTATATAATTCCTTATATTTTTTATGGATTGTTTCAAACTATTGATTAAAGTTGCTTAACTCTGAGACTATTATACTAATATCAATATATTATGGCCCAGCTTAAAGGGAAACTTCGAAAAAAAATCAAAAATTGATATTATGTTTATTCTGTATAAAAATGCTCAAATTCATAGATATTAAAGTTTTATTCTGCTAGATAAGAGATCACCATCGATTTTAAATTTAGAGTATCAATTCTCTTCTGTCGGCCATTTTGTCACCTTCTCCGATTTGCAGTCAAGATATGTCTAAGGACCAAAACTACAGTAACCCGATGTAGTCGTAATTGCGTGTCGATATCTCGTCAATCGTACGGTTGTTTTATCCGACTAGTTAACTAACTTGATACGGAAAATTTTATTCTTTTTTTTTAAATAACCAGGATCTGTTATTTTTAGACTGATAATATAGGAATTAGTGAAAAAGTCAAAATTTCAAATCATAAATAAGTCTTCCGTGAAACTTGAATTGTTTTCGGAAATCTAATTAGTTCATAATTCTTTTATGTAATAAACTTTATTCAAATAAATTAGGATCTTCGCTCCACTGATCACCCGCATGGCTAAAGGTATTACTCCCAAAGGTATTGGAGGGGGTGTGAGGTGACACGTCCAGGTATTCAAGCGATTTCCTGTCGAGTTTGCAAATTCATGCATCGTTTCACTTCTTAGTGTATTGATAAGTGTACACGGCCGATAACTTATAACTTTCCATTTTGAACTATTAGGTGTATAATATACATCTCTATCTTGCGTGTCCGAAAGTGATATTACTAAACTCATACGCTTGTTTATGAATAACATTTCTGGTGAAAAGAAATTTATTTATAAAATATAAATAATACAAATAAAAACAAAAAAACAGATTTGATGAAATAAAAATCTATATACGTATTTTTTCCAAGTGTAAATTTGGTAAAATGTAATATATACTCGTTGTCAATGGTGAAGGCCAGAAATATTGATTTAAAAAAATGTACGCACTTGTCGATTATTCGTATATACGCCTGGATTATAAGTTACGGAACTATAGCGCAAATTAAAATATATACATGTATACATAGAACATAAGAAAGAAACATACATTTTGCGTAAATTGGGGTAAAAGTTTTGTAAAATGACAAGTTCACGTATGCCAACAGTATGTAATCATCAAATGTTGATAGACTATTGTATACCAAAAGAAGAAGAAGAAGAGATTTAAATACTGGTCGATATATAACTTTATTTGGCTCATCGAAGTTATGGACATTTATATATCAATTAGATTGTTCTCGAAAAAAGGAAGAAATTCGCCATCATCACAATTGTTCCGACATGCATGTAATATATATACGCAACTGGAAGTACACTAATACCGAGGGATGTGAACATTTTCCAGGAAAACTATAGAGTATCAAAGTTTCAAACTGGTATTCTTGCCAGTTGAAACAGACTTATAATTACATTAAAAAATAGGGAAAGATGACATTTAATTCGTTCATTTTTTTTTATACATCGTTGGTCAAATAGCTAAAGTATTATATATAGTTACGGTGTGAGACGAAGAGTATTTTAAGAAGGACATTCCCGATTATGTATAAATTTTGTTGATGTTTTTCACACTTGAAAAGCATATCTGTTCGTAAATTGTTGATTCCATTCCAATTAGATCCTTTAATTTCCTGTCAGTTTTTTAAAACATCTTTTTTTTCAAATATCTGAAGTATTCATGTGTTGTGAGATTTAAAATATTTTGATGAGCACATTAATTCCTAAATAGGTAATTAAAGATCACTTTGGATTGACTAAAATATAAAATTGCAATTGTTAATGATCTGTTTGAAATATTTAAGGCTGCCGATTCTAATTTGAAATAGTACAATTTTTAGTTCATAAACTCGTGTTTAGAAGGCTATTTTTATTTATAAATACTTCAATTAAAATAATTCAGTATTTTATCGTTACTAAAGTATTCAAAAGTCATAATTCATTAAAAGTGATCTTATGCAAAATATAAAAATATACAACAGCTATCCAGTTATTGTGCGATCTTATTATTCCCGTTAATTAATTTTAATTTTTTTTTTTACATTCATGTGTCTGAAACTTTGTCTGTTTACAATTGATACGAAATGTTCTTCACACCTGAAATGCCAGTGAACCGTGACGCCTAGATTTCACTGAATGGTTCACCCACTGAATGAGGATCAAAAGATTAGAATTACATAATGCTAATCTTTTAATTACCTTGAGTTAAACTATGCATTCCACATTCTTTAGGTGTCACAAAACAATACACATTTTATTGTTTCCACCGTACAAGCAAGTGAAAATGATTGCTGGAATGAAGCAAAAAGGTCAGAATACAAACATGTATTTTTAATACACTATCGATCATGTCAGTTTCATATGTTTGTTTAAAGTATTTTTAGAAAAAAAAATCATAAAAATGTTCTATTGTATGATTTACTTTTATTATTAAAATTCGTTTTAAAAAATCCACACGATCTAATTTTAAAAGTTGCATGGCTATCACTTATTTTTCGTTGGTTAATAGCTACACCAAAAGTCGTCGATGCGCTTTAAATCGCGTTATTAGATGGTTAACGAACAAGACTTAAATGAGATATTTTCACTCCCGGCATGCATCAAAGACTTAAACTACGTCACATAAGTCAGGAAGTTTCAAAAAATAAAATTAATAATTCCCAATTTTCTTCTTTATTAGATTTCATATCAAAATAAAACTTGGTGAATATGTTTTTTATGGTATTATGAACATAATAAGATGAAAATTGAAAAATCGCGAATTATCCCTTTAATAACTTTTATATTTTTTTTATGAGAAACACTGAATGTCATACACAAGATAATTTTTAATTAAATTGTAATTGATATATTATAATTTCTTTATATTTTTTTAAATATTTTTTATTTTTTTAGTGCTAGATATTTAGTTGGTAGTTTCTCACAAGCTTAAACAACTTTTAATTTCAAATGTTACTTTAATTTTAATTTTTTTACTCAGATATGAATTGAACAGTATAAAAAGAACATTATTTACATATGGCCCTTTATACTATTGTAAAATCCAAGCATTGTATCGCACCGCGCGAATGAGCACTTCTCTTTCAAATCTCACCACTTCTCCCTATCAGTTTCAAAAAGAGAAGTCACTTCTCCCTATAATTCTGAAGTAGTGTGAGCCCTGCACATGGTTTTCAGTAATGATCACAAGACCATAAAATAAATCAAATTAAATTTAGGTTGAGTCCATGGGGTCACCCAACTCAACCCCTCATGTTGGAGAACTTAAAAACAGTCAAGATCCCCACCCCTAACCCATATATATTCTTATACGGTACAATTAAACAAATCAAATGAAATAAAAGGCGAGTCCCTGGGGTCACCCCACCCCCTTGTTGTTTGAGAACTTGTAAACGGTTGAGATCCCCA
Source organism: Mytilus edulis (assembly GCA_019925275.1). Classification (NCBI taxonomy): domain Eukaryota; kingdom Metazoa; phylum Mollusca; class Bivalvia; order Mytilida; family Mytilidae; genus Mytilus; species Mytilus edulis. The sequence goes on from CM034362.1 coordinate 39,780,894, forward strand.
CCCATTAACCATATATATTTTTATACGACCGCAAAATTTGAAAAAATTTTCGTCGTATATTCCTATCACGTTGGCGTCGTCGTCGTCGTCGTCCGAATACTTTTAGTTTTCGCACTCTAACTTTAGTAAAAGTGAATAGAAATCAATGAAATTTTAACACAAGGCTTATGACCACAAAAGGAAGCTTGGGATTGATTTTGGGAGTTTTGGTCCCAACATTTTAGGAATTAGGGGCCAAAAAGGGCCCAAATAAGCATTTTCTTGGTTTTCGCACTATAACTTTAGTTTAAGTGAATAGAAATCTATGAAATTTTGACACAAGGTTTATGACCACAAAAGGAAGGTTGGGATTGATTTTGGGAGTTTTGGTTCCAACAGTTTAGGAATTAAGGGCCAAAAAAGGGCCCAAATAAGCATTATTCTTGGTTTTCGCACAATAACTTTAATATAAGTAAATAGAAATCAATGAAATTTTAACACAAGGTTTATGACCACAAAAGGAAGGTTGGGATTGATTTTTGGAGTTGAGGTCACAACAGTTTAGGAATTAGGGGCCAAAAAGGGGCCCAAATAAGCATTATTTTTGGTTTTTGCACCATAACTTTAGTATAAGTAAATAGAAATCTATGAAATTTAAACACAAGGTTTATGACCATAAAAGGAAGGTTGGGTTTGATTTTGGGAGTTTTGGTCCTAACAGTTCAGGAATAAGGGGCCCAAAGGGTCCAAAATTGAACTTTGTGTGATTTCATCAAAAATTGAATTATTGGGGTTCTTTGATATGCCGAATCTAACTATGTATGTAGATTCTTAATTTTTGGTCCCGTTTTCAAATTGGTCTACATTAAGGTCCAAAGGGTCCAAAATTAAACTTAGTTTGATTTTAACAAAAATTGAATCCTTGGGGTTCTTTGATATGCTGAATTTAAAAATGTACTTAGATTTTTATACGCCCGGGACGGGACGTATTATGGTATACCGTTGTCCGTCCGTCCGTCCGTCTGTCCGTCCGTCGTCCACACTTCGGACAATAACTCAAAAACACCTACACCAATTTCCATGAAACTTAAGTGAATTGTTTATATCTATTGACGTAAGCTCCCTTTCGTTTTTTTTTAATTTCAGATTTTAAGTTTTGGATTTATGGGGCTTTATTCATAAAAAAGGGGGGATTTTCAACACTTCGGACAATAACTCAAAAAGGCTTTCAACAATGTCCATGAAACTTTGGTGAATTGTTTATATCTATTGATGTAAGCTCCCTTTCGGTTTTTTTTAATTTCAGATTTTAAGTTTTGGATTTATGGGGCTTTATTCATAAAAAAGAGGGGATTTTCAACACTTCGGACAATAACTCAAAAAGGCGTTCACCAATGTCCATGAAACTTTGTTGAATTGTTTATATCTATTGATGTAAGCTCCCTTTCGTTTTTTTTAAATTTCAGATTTTAAGTTTTGGATTTATGGGGCTTTATTCATAAAAAAAGGGTGATTTTTAACACTTCGGACAATAACTCAAAAAGTCTTATACCAATGTCCATGAAACTTTGGTGAATTGTTTATATCTATTGATGTAAGCTCCCTTTCAATTTTTATAAATTTCAGATTTTAAGTTTTGGATTTATGGGGCTTTATTCATAAAAAAAAGGGTGATTTTTAACACTTCGGACAATAATTCAAAAAGGCTTTCACCAATGTCCATGAAACTTTGGTGAATTGTTTATATCTATGGATGTAAGCTCCCTTTCAATTTTTATAAATTTCAGATTTTAAGTTTTGGATTTATGGGGCTTTATTCATAAAAAAGGGTGATGTTTAACACTTCGGACAATAACTCAAAAAGGCTTTCACCAATGTCCATGAAACTTTGGTGAATTGTTTATATCTATTGATGTAAGCTCCCTTTCAATTTTTATAAATTTCAGATTTTACATTTCCGTGTTATGAATTTTTATGCTTAAAAAAGGGGGGATTTTTCCAATTTTGGGACAATAACTAACACTTTCACAAAATTTTATGTATGGATGAAAAATTAAAGACAACAAACTTAGTTAAATTTGAGGTAGCCTTAAAAGTGCCAATTTTTTTGTGCATTTTTATTTATTATTTGAGGGGGGGGGGGTATTTGACAGGGCTCACACTATTTCTAGTTGATCATATAAATTCATTTAAAGCATAAAAGACAAGTTAAAAGAGCAACGGGCGTATCATGCGCTAAAGCGCAGCCCTTTATTAATTATTGGCCTAGTTTTCAAGTTGGTCCAAATGGGGGTCCAACATTAAACTTTGTTTGATTTCATCAAAAATTGAATAAATGGGTTCTTTGATATGCCAAATCTAACTGTGTATGTAGATTCTTAATTTTTGGTCTAGTTTTCAAATTGGTCTACATTAAGGTCCAAAGGGTCCAAAATTAAACTAAGTTTGATTTTAACAAAAAATAAATTCTTGGGCTTATTTGATATGCTTTATCTAAATATGTACTTTGATTTTTGATTATGGGCCCAGTTTTCAAGTTGGTCCAAATCAGGATTCCATATCAAGTATTGTGCAATAGCAAGAAATTTTCAATTGCACAGTATTGCACAATAGCAAGAAATATCTAATTGCACAATATTGTGCAATAGCAATTAATTTTCAATTGGAGTTATCTTTCTTTGTATAGAATAGTAGTTGATAATATATGTTGGAAATTTGCCAGACATGACTATGATGTAATTTTCTATTTTTATTTGCCAATAACTTTATGTAAATAACTTCATTGGAAATTTGCCAATATAAAATGTTGCTGATGAAGCTTTTTTTCCTTATCTTATCTAAAATGTTTTTAAATAATGTATGTTTGACATTTGCCAGACATGACTATGATGTCATTTTCTATTTTTATTTGCCAATAACTTTATGTAAATAACTTCATTGGAAATTTGCCAATATAAAATGTTGCTGATGAAGTTTTTTTTATTGTTTTATACAATAAACAATGTATATTCACTTTTACTACCAACCAATCTTTACCATTCAGTGATAACAAGCACTTTATTTTACATTTTAATATTTTATGATGTATTTAAAAGAGTAGTTATTGTTGCAAACTCCATTAGAAATTTGAATTGATATCAGTTTTGGAAAAAGGGAAACGGGGATGTGAAAAAAAGGGGGTGGGGGGGTTAAATTTTTCTCATTTCAGATTTCATAAATAAAAAGAAAATTTCTCCAAACATTTTTTTGAGAGGATTAATATTCAACAGCATAGTGAATTGCTCAAAGGCAAAAAAACCAACTTTTAAGTTCATTAGACCACATTCATTCTGTGTCTATGCTGTGTCAACTATTTAATTTTAGATTTAAAAAGTTTGAAGAAGAAATCTTTAATTGATTTGTAAAATCTTGACATTTGTTTTGTGTAAAAAAAAACCCATGTAATGTCAAAAATTTTATCACAATCCAAATTCAGAGCTGTATCACGCTTGAATGTTTTGTCCATACTTGCCCCAACTGTTCAGGGTTCGACCTCTGCGGTCGTATAAAGCTGCGCCCTGCGGAGCACCTGGTTGTATGTGGCAACAAAACAAATCAAATGGAATAAATTGGAAGTCCTTTTGGGTCAGCCTCACCCCTCATGTTTGAGAACTTGGAAACGGTCGAGATCCCCACCCCTAAACCATATATATTTTTGTATGGGGCAACAAAACAAATCAAATGAAATAAAGTGGGAGTCCCTTTGGGTCAGCCCCACCCCCTCATGTTTGAGAACTTGTAAATGGTTGAGATCCCCACCCCTAAACCATATATATTTTTGTATGGACAACAAAACAAATCAATTGAAATAAATAGGGACTCCCTTTGGGTCAGCCCCATCCCCTCTTATTTGAGAACTTGGAAATGGTCAAGATCCCCACCCCTTAACCATATATATTCTTGTACTGGACAATAAAACAAATCAAATGAAATAGAAGGCGAGTTCCCAGGGGTCACTCCCACCCCCTTGTTGTTTGAGAACTTGTAAAGGGGTAAAACGAATAAAATGAAATATAAGGAGAGTCCCTCGGTGTCAACCTACCCCATCCTATTTTGAGACCTTGTAAACAGTCAAGATCCACCCCCTTCTTTTCGAAAACTGAAAACTGTCGAAATCCCCACACTGAAACCACATATATTCTTGTACGGAATAATAAAACAAATCAGATGAAATAAAAGGCTAGTCCCTTAGGGTCACTTTTACCCCTACCTCCTGCCTGTTTGAGAACTTTTTAACTGTCTAGATCCCCACCCCTAAATCATGAATATTACTGTACATGATTTCAAGAAGATTTGAATGACATACAGGTGTAATACCTAGATGTCACTTGTGCATATCACTTTACTAGACCAGACCAATTTGTATTGGACTTTTCCAAATGGCAGGCAACCGCGGGAATGACTAATTTTGAGAGCTTTGTTTGGGAGACTTCGTAGCAGCATCCTGTTACAATTATTTCTTGATAAAGTATTTTTTTTGTTTTGAAACAGTAATCACGCAATCTACACATTTACAATCTATTTGAAAAATTACAATCTACCGTTGCAAACTTTCCACAGGTGCTATCCAGCACTTTGATTTATACGCCCGTCAGAATTATGGTATACAAATGTCCAGCGTCCACATGTCCCATCGTAAATTGAGAATGGCTTATCCAAATTTCATGAAACTTTAAACAGTTGTTTCTTATGATGGTCAAACGATCTGTATACTTTTTGGTGAAAATAGGATTTAAACTTTTGGAGTTACAGGTTTTTATAACTAAAACAGGGGGGTGTTTTTTTCACATGTCGTGCCGTATCTCAAAAACGAATTATGATTATTGCTAAAAACTTTACACACTTCTTAGTTATATTAATCTAAAGATCTGTATACTTTTTGGTGATGATTAAAAATTTTATTTAAGAGTTATTGAGTTTTTTGTAAAAAAAAAAAAAAAGGGGGGGTGTTTCACATGTCGCACTGTATCTCAAAAACCATTAATGATTATTCCTTAAAACTTTCCACACTTCTTAGTTATATTAATCTTAAAAACTATTTTTTTTGGTGATGATTCAAAATTTGAGTTTTTTGTAATAAAAGGTGGGGGTGTTTCACATGTCGCGCCCTAGGCTATCTCAGAAACTATTTATGATTATTGCATAAAACTTCACACACAAGAATAAGGGTGTATCATGCGCTCATGGCGAAGCTGTTTATTTGTATAAATGTATTTAAAAAACCATGAACACACAATTAAAATTGGGGGGGGGGGGGGGGGGGGGGGGCGGAGGGGAGGATCCATTTTCAAGACTTAGTTATATATAAATGCAGTATAAATATATTGATGTTGCTGATTATGATTTCTTGATGAAACTTAAATTATTCAAGAATTTCTACTGTATTCTTTCTGAACTGCCAATTTAAAATGATGATAAACATGACTTCAACTCATTTAAAAATAAGAGGATGTGGTATTATTGCCAATGAGACAACTCTCCATCAAAGTTCAAATAAATGGATTTAAGCAATTATAGGGACCAGAAAGCCTTCTACAATGAGAAAAACCCTCACTGTATAATCTGTTATATGTCTGTTTTATTGCTTGCTGAATTTTTATACAACTTATACTATAGGCCAATATCAGTTATATCTCGAATAAATTGTATAATGGTGGACGATAAACTTTTTATACGCCCGTCCAAATTTTGACCGGACGTATTATGGTATACAAATGTCCGGCTTCCGTCCGTTTGTCCGTCTGTCTGTCCGGCATAAACATGTCGCACCGTAACTTGAGAACGACTTATCCAAATTTCTTGAAACTTAATATGGTTGTTTCTTATGATGGTCAAATGATCTGTATACTTTTTGGTGAAAATAAGATTAAAACTTTTTGAGTTACGGCACTTTGTAACTAAAACAGGGGTGTGTTTTTTTCACATGTCGCACCGTAGCTCAAAAACGATTTTTTATTATTGCTTAAAACTTTACACACTTCTTAGTTATATTAATCTTAAGATCTGTATGCTTTTAGGTGATGATTCAAAATTTCATTTTTGAGTTATTGAGTATTTTGTAAAAAAGGGGGAGGGGGTTTTTACATGTCGCGCCGTATCTCAAAAATGATTTATGTTTATTGCTTAAAACTTTACACACTTCTTTGTTATATTAATCTAAAGATCTGTATACTTTTTGGTGATGATTCAAAATTATGTTTTTGAGTATTTTGTAAAAAAGGGGGAGTTTTTTTTTACATGTTTCGCCGTATCTCAAAAACAATTTATGATAATTGCTTTTAACTTTACACACTTCTTTGTTATATTAATCTAAAGATCTGTATACTTTTTGGTTTTTATTCAAAATTTTATTTTAGTGATATTGTAAAAAAAAAAAGAGGGGGGTTTCACCTGTCCCACTAGTACTGTTTCTCCTAAACAATATACGGTTATTGATTAAAACTTTCTCAGAAACTATTTATGATTATTGCATAAAAATTCCACACAAGACGACGGGCGTATCATGCGCTCGAGGTGCAGCTGTTTATTTAAAAGAGTTATGCCCCTTGGAAATATTAAATAAGTGCAAGGTGGGTGACATTGGAACTTTTTTATGCATTTCTTTTTAATGTTTCGTAGGAAGTGGATGAAGATGACGAAAAAGCCTTACAAATGTTTATGTCCAATGAGCCGGTCAAACAAAGAACTCTGGCCGATATCATCATGGAGAAAATCACAGAAAAGAAGACTGAAGTACAAACACAAATGTCAGGTAAATAGTGCTGAAGGAGAAGCTGCTGAGGGTCTAAATCAGGGCTTCCAAAAAATATTTGAGCCAGCCGGACATTTCATATCTGGTCCCGATTTTAATCCCTTAAGACTTAGTCACAAAAGGAAATTATGGTAATCAGATGCCTGAGATGGCCATTCCAATGATTGACATTACATTAAAAAAAAAAAACGATTTTAAACTTTACTTTGATTTGATATGAATTTGATGTTCAGATGTTACTGTTAAATTGGCAGTGCATCATTTAAAGTGTGCACATCAGCGTGCTCCTATCTGCCTTTGACTTTTTATTTGTGCAAAATGACATTGTCAAAACTTTACTTTCGTTTTCAACCGGATGTTGACTTGACAATGGTAAAACATGGACCATAAACGGATATGTAAAATCTGTGTACGTTTACAAAGCACGACTGAGGGAAGAAGCTCTTTCCACGTTATTTCTTCAACAAAATACTTGAATTGAACGTTAGTTACAGGTATCAATGATAATTTTAGCATTTTTAAAGAAATGTAGGATGCATTATTAAATTTCCCACCTGTGCACATGCGCACATGTGTTCCAGTTCATACGACGTTGTTCTGACGATTTTTTATTTAAAACCTTTTTAAATTTTTCATCAAATCATGTTGATAAACTAATTTCTAATAATTTTAATCTTTTGGACTAAATCAATTAGATACAAACCGCTGAAATGTAAGAAAATAATTGTGAATAAACCGATCAATTTATACGATGTCCGGTACTGAACATAGTTCACCTGTCACCTGAACAGGTAGATTTCAGCTGTCCAACTACATGTACTAATTAGCCTTGATTAAAATTAGAAAGTATTTAAGTAGGTGTTGTTTTGATAGTAATTAATCATCATGTCACATTTATGACAGGAAATGTGTTGATGTTAAAGGCAAAAGGTTGGGTCAAAAAGATCGTGAATTATGTAAAAATGACCGAAAAAGCCTTGAAAACTAAAAAGTATATGACCGTTTCATGCTTTGCCCAGCCGGAGTTTTACCGGACATTATACAAATGACCGGAATATATGACCGTTTTGGAAGCCCTGGTCTAAATGTTTCACGATAGATTTTACTTCAACTTCTGTTAAAGACGTCAAATTTCAATATTATAACTTTGGGTCACAGACCTTGTTTTTTGTGTAAAATATGTTGAAATTATCAAAATCACATTTATTTTACATGGGTAAAATATGGAAAGTCAATTTTTCTTTTTGAGGAAACATTAACCATACAATTATAACATAAAAAATGTGGTGCACCCTTTTAAATAACCTGCTACTCTAGTTATTCAGTGTGCACCACATTTTTGATGTTATTTTTTCATAGACAGAAAAAAATATTACAGTCATTTCTTAAATGTAATTAATGATGATTTTCCTAAATTAAGGACAGAATGAATTTTTATGAATATTTGATATACATGATATAATCAGACAGTTTTTGACATTCTATATAATATATTAGAATTTTAGAAAAATTTTGTCAACAAAATCAGTTAACCTGATAAATCTCTAATTTAGATTTAGACATTTGCAAATTTTTTCTGACTTTTTTTTTTACTAGAGGTTTGGAATGCTGAATGACCTTTGTAACCAGTATATATTTGTAAGATTTAATTGACCGTCTAACAGGTATATCATGTGAAGTCTAATGGCTTGTTCCTGTTTCTTGCAACAGAATAGAATTTTATTTTAATTTTTTTACAAAACTTTGGTGAATATACAATTTTGTATCATTTACAATTTAACCACATATCTATGTTTTTAGATTATTTATTACTCTTTTAATTTTTAATATTTTCAGATAATGCCAGTGTAAATATGCAACAGTTAGATGAGAGAGTTGTTGGCATGTACAAAAGTATAAGACAGATTTTACAGAAATATAGAAGTGGAAAGCTCCCTAAAGCCTTTAAAATTATCCCAAATTTACAGAACTGGGAACAGGTATACAAAAAATCTTTGATTGCACTTTGATTTTTGAAGGTGAGTCCAGAGACTCGTCATTTTAGGCCGTATCAGATCTAGCAGTGAGAAGAAGACATTTTATCTTTATATATATTTATTATTTAAGTCTCCATAACAAAAAAGGTAAGACATGTGTACAGTGACATCACATATTAATTATTAATAAATTTTGCAGTTGATTAAACACTTTACAATCTTTAGATTAACCAGTTTTGAAAATAATGAGTTCAGCCAGAGATCAACAACAAGAATCTTTCAATTATTTTTCTTTGAAAAGGGCCTCTTTTTTATCTTAAAAGTTAACTAGAACACACCCGCGAAATCGCAGGCATATACAGCTTGTAAACTGTTGTAGGATGATTTTTTGCAAAAGATATTATGTCTGGAGAATTTCATAAAAGGTATCAAAAGCCCTCTCCCTTTTTGGCAAAGTCTATTATTTGTTTCCTTTCTGTTAAATTCAATTATTTTCGACTTTCTGACCTCAGACTACAATTATTCTTCCCCTTTGCTACAATGCATTTTTTGGTAAAAGTCAAATTAAATTTAACAACATGAAATAAATGTAACTGCTTATAGAACATTATTATTCTAATAAAATATGCTTCTAGGACAATCCATTAGTGCTTTTTCTTTTGAGAGCCCTATTAACATGCCAATGGTAGGATTTGAATCTTGTATAATTGACTAAGGCTAATTTGAGGGGTGGTCAGAGGGGTCCTGACCCCGAAATCCCAGGCTTAAAAACATGAAATCCCATGGTGACGAATTTAAAGAAATTAATATCCCGACATCCTGAAATTCGAAAAAAAATTATTTGGATCCCGTAAGGATTAATCTCAAAATCCCGAGCTAAAAAACACCCGATCCCAACGTCCCGAAAAAGTCCTGCCTGCCTCTAATCTCTACCCTACTCTCATTTTGGCCAAATCACTACTTTCACTTTCAACAATAAACTTTTATGCCCCATTTATGGGCATTATGTTTTCTAGTCTGTGTGTTCGTTCATTCGTTCCTCCATCCGTCTGTTCGCTTCAGGTTAAAGTTTTTGGTCGAGGTAGTTTTCAATGAAGTTGAAGTCCAATCAAGTCGAAACTTATAGTAAATATGTTCCCTATAATATGATCTTTTAATCTTAATGCCAAATTAGAGATTTTACCAGATTTCACGGTCCACTGAACATAGAAAATGATAGTGCCGATGTGGCATCCGTGTACTATGGACACATTCTTGTTTTCACATGTTTTACTTTAATAGATCAATATATATGCAACTTGTATGACCCTTTAAATAGTAAACATTTCAAAGAAAACAGTAGACAGAATATTACAGAGAGTCTGTATATATTATAGTAGTATAATCGTAGTTTACATGTAGATAAACGCGAAAAATAATTGTCCTCTCTATGTCTCTCTAAGGAGGTATAATAGTTGTGGTTCTTGTGATCTAAACACCATGATATGGAGAACGCTCTGATTGGCTTATTTATTTTTCATTTTCGTTATCTATCATACGATTGGTTGTACTTATGCATGTTTAAAACCGGAAGTCTTATCCATGACTAAAAGTCAGTCTGATGACGGAAACAATATCCAGACACCTTTTTTGTCGTTTTTCTCCCAAAATTAAACTCAATCTGAATAATCATAAGAATGGACGACAAATGCGACTATGCATGTTACCTATAGGACACAGAGGCATGGTGATTGATTTATTGTTGAAGGAAGAGAAGCGACACACAAAATGAGGTCTTCTCGTTTAATAGTATAGATTCTTACAATACTACTAGTATTTCATTAGACTTGCTTTTAAAAGCTGTGAATTGAATTGTTACAAGATTTTGAACTTTAAATTTACTATTTCAGATATTGTATTTAACAGAACCTGAGACGTGGTCAGCAGCATCTATGTACCAGGCCACCAGAATATTTGCTTCTAATTTAAATGCAAAAATGGCACAGAGGTAATTATAACAAAAGACTCATCAATGATACAAGACTTAACAGTTTAATTCTCCAATTATGACTCCAGGAGTTGGTTTCACAAAAAAACTTACGACTAAGATTAATCGTAAGTTTGACAAGAACAATTCAGTAGACTCACGATCAATCTTAGTGGTAAGATTTTTTGTGAATCCAACTCCAGACCTGTGTTTTGTCTACAAAAGACTCATCATTGATAATGTAATAATAAACATCAATTAAAGATAAAAGGCAAAATAAAGTGCAAAAAATAGATTTAACTTGCGTAATAAGATAAAAAAGAATCTCCAGTTCAGGACATCACAGACATTGACTTTCAATTTTTACTTCACAAAAAAAAAACACTTCAGACAATCATTTCAAGATCATTGGATCCAGTATTTTACACTTTGAAATGTTTGAAAGAGGTTTATTAAGCAATTTTCACAGTTATTGCCCTTTTATTATTTTGTTAGGATTTTCATTGATTTAATACTTGAAGACAAATTATACCAGTGCTATGTGATAATAAAAAAAAATCTTAAAAAGGAGACTATTCTTGCATAAATTTTTTCCAACTACAAGTATAGAATAGAAAATTATAATTGTGAACAATTTTAATTTCAGATTTTTTAATTTGGTTTTATTTCCAAGAATAAGAGATGATATTGCAGAATTTAAAAGACTCAATTTTCATTTATATATGGTAAGTACAAAAATCAAAAAATAATAAAGTAAAGATGCAATGGAAAATTTTGATAAAATACTTATCAGTTCTTGTTAAGATCATTTGCAATCTCAAATACTACAGATTGTGAGTCCAAGCCTACAGAAATCTGACACAATTCAGCTTTTCTTTCTGATCTGGTAATTATTACATCCGCCAATGAAATGTCAGCCTCAAATTTTTGAAGGTGTATATTTATCGGACAAAACCAGAGGACTTTAAAATAAAAAGTAGCACGTAACATTTTAATATCCTTATAAGCACAGCGTGGATATATGATCTGTATTTTAAAATGATTGGATCATTAAAAAAAGAATTGCAGTTAGGCACTATTAAATTCTATTGGATTCTATTGGATTGCACTGTGCATGTCTAACAACTTGCACATTTCAGCTGTAACTGTTATACAACTCCTGGTACACTGTCACTTGGCTCAAACTGTACAGGTTGAAAGTCTGAAACAAGCAGAGCAAAAAGCCATGGTGTTTAAAAAAACATTGTCTTTTAGGGTTCATTCCAATGAGTACTAAATACAAAGATTTAATGTCACACCTACAATAATGCCTTTGTATGTATTCCATTTTTAGGTTTTAGGTTTTTATAGTTCACAATGAAGTTGTTGTTATAATATCTTATTATTTACTAAGTGGACATGCATGCTCATTAGGATGTGAATTTTAAATTACCAAACTACGGTTTAAAACCTGATTTTACTGTTCAATGAACAAGGAAAATATTAGTGCTAGTTAACATGGTTACATATGGACATATATTCATCAGTGCTCAAAACTGTATTTCTGTCCTGTCACAATAGACAACCATTTCCCAACATTGATCTGTAGAACCTTGCACTACAACAAAGCTGTATCTTTTCAGACATGATCAGAATTATATACTCAGAAACTATTGCGTGCATTTATTAATTAGATTTTTCATTTTAGACTGTAATACAATTTTGATTTTTTGTGATATTTAGTAAAATGCTGTTTAACTCATATAAAAATAATTAAAATGTCAGTTTAATTAATAATCGGGAATATTAAATAAACCCTGTCTCATTTTTCACAATAATAAAAACTTCGCAATAATTTCTGAATTTACAGTCATGACAGTATTTATAACAATCTTACTCTTTTGCAGGCTGTAAGAAAATCACTATTCAAACCAGCTGCCTTTTTTAAAGGAATATTACTACCCCTTTGTGAGGTGAGAAATATAAAACAGTATATTGTTTGTTACAGGTTTTGCACTAACACCAATAGTTAAACAATAGCCCTTTCCAGAAACTCAAATTTTAATATTTATGCCCCATTTATGGGCACTATGTTTCTGGTCTGTGTGTCCGTTTGTTCGTTCCTCCATTCATCCCTCCATTCGTTCGTCCCGCTTCAGGTAAAGTTTTTGGTCGAGGTAATTTTTGATGAAGTTGAAGTCCAATCAACTTGACACTTAGTACACATGTTCCATGTGATATGATCATTCTAATTTTAATGCCAAATTAGAGATTTCCCACCATTTTCATGGTCCACTGAACATAGAAAATGGTAGTGCGGATGGGGCATCCATGTACTGGGGACACATTCTTGTTTAAGTAATGTTTGAAGTTTGTATTTCCCTTTTCGAGAAATAAGTTTGCTTGGCATCACTGAAGCTCTATAAGGAGACTACAATTAGCCCTTTCTTTTATTTTAGTTTTGTATCCCTGTTGATATAAAGATGAAATTTGGGTTTATATAGATAAAAAAAAATGTTAATAATATTTTGTCTTCTAACATAAGTAGTTTGTTATCAAACTCATTAATAAATCTTTAAATGTTTGAATGTTAAAGTAATGCATTGCATTCTATTTTAGTTATTATTATTGCTCAGCACTGAAAGGAACCATAAATAAAAAATTAGAAAAAAATGAAATGTGTCAAAGAGACAACAATTGACCAAAGAGAAAAAAAACAGCTCAAGGCCACCACAAATGCACCAGTGGGTCTTTATTGCATCCAGAAAAACCTGCATCACATACAGATGAATGAAAATTAAAAAAACCGCACACTTACTTGACTAACAAAGGCTAGAAGTTTCTGACTTGAGACAAGTGCAAAAATGTTGCGGATTGAAAACACATTTTGTGAGATCTCAACCCCCCCCCTCCCTTTACACCTCTAGCCATAAACAAACACACAGCAAAATACACAGTAAAGCTCTGTTGACAAGAATTTTAAAAAGTGAATGTTTTCTTTTTGACAGTCAGGTAATTGTACATTAAGGGAGGCAGTGATTGTTGCCAGTATCTTAGCGAAGAATTCAATACCCATGTTACATTCAGCAGCGGCCATCTTGAAAATAGCAGAAATGGACTACAACGGTGCTAACAGTATATTTCTTAGGACATTATTGGATAAAAAATATGCCCTACCATTCAGGGTAATAGATGCTGTTGTTTTTCATTTTCTAAGGTAAGTTAATCTATGCAAGAAAATAGTCCAAACGTGAATAAGGATTGATGTGAAGTAGTATTGATGTGAAGTAGTATTCATTGAAATGCTGTAAATTCTAAGGGGGGTAATTGTTACCGCAGTTTCATAAAAGTGCACAAAAACTGGTTTTTTTTTCTGTTTGTCTGTGGATTTATTATTCTTCATTGGATCCCAATTTTCATGGATTTCATGGGTAATGGTGAACCATGAATTCAATACAACTGATTACAAATTTTCTATAGGCTTTGTATTTAAAGATCATGAAGATTGGTGAAAACATGAAATCAAAGATCCATGAAAATGCTTATGTACCTCAATCCACGAAAACATAATTTTTTTTAATGCAAAATCTGTCCATCACAATTTCTGCAATAATAAAAAACCTTGCAAACAATTTCTGAATATTAAATACTGCACCCTAGTAATACAAGGATCAATGTCCCTATTATAGGGCTATCCTAAGTGACACCACACTCCAAGTAACTAGATGCTTTTAGTATTGGAGAGTGAAATTTTAGAGAGCATCCAATTCTTGGAGTGTGATCAAACACAGACAACGAGAGAGGACGGGAGGGGGGGAAACAAAATAGTAGTCGATAGTTCGTACTCTAACGAACAAGAACTTCACCAAACCAACAAGCTGGGCCAACAAACGAATGCTATCTCAGAGAGAGAGAAAGATTCAACCTCCATCCTTAGATCAACTGCATCTCGAAATATGATTTAAATCTAAAGGTCTCATGACTTCTCGTGAGATGTGGCTTAGAATATAGGGCTATCCTAAGTGACACCACACTCCAAGTAACTAGATGCTTTTAGTATTGGAGCGTGAAATTTCAGTTCGCATATCCATACTCTCAAGATTGTTACCATTGGAGCAAATCCCTATCCGTCCATCATACCTTATGAACTATTAATCCCAAAACTCACAAAAAAACAAAACCCAAAACTAACCAAAACTAATTCTTTAATATTTGTGAAAGACAAAACCATGAAATTTATAGTCGTTTCCTTCGTTAACTGTAAAGCCTAATCTGGTAATCATTATATGCCGTATTGTCTGATAATTGTCTCATTGCCGATTACTCCACATTTATTATTATCAGTAAGTAAATAAATACAAAATTAACAAATTCAAATTTATTCATATATATACAAATATTCAGCAAACGTTAAATACAATACACTGAAAACTATTTTAATACAAATAACACACTCTTGAAAAATGAGAAGTTAGAGAAATGCTGAAAGCAATTTGGTTGTGTCACCCACTTCGTCAAATGCTCTCTCAGCTGTTTGAGATGAACAAGCAATTTCCTTAAAACGGGAACCCACAGAGTTGTCTACAAAATTGTTTATCCTAGAGTATCTATCATAACTGTTTTTGCTAATACAAAAGGCTTATCTATGACCCACAGGTTCAAAAAACGCTCATCATGACAGAGCCTAGGTTTGGTTACCTCTTCAGTAAGGGGCATTACCAAATGAGGGGGTCACAACAACCAACTCTACCCCATACATATAGATCCATTTCTGACACGATCTAAAAGAGTTGACTTAATAAATTCAACATGGTTCTTACAGTTAAGTGCATTGTCAAAATACATACAAGGTGGCGTAGCCGAGTCATACATTTCCCCTTTAAAATTGCCTTTGAAATGCCTGAAATAATTTTAATAGTAACCCCATTTTCTAACCATTCTAAAACTTCTGCAGAAGGATTAAGTTCCCGACAAGCTTCTAAATGTTTGTGCAGATTACCTGTGATAAAGGATTCTGGCTGTCTAAAAGGTAGATTTTCTACATCAAAAATACTATTTTCTGCTACTTCTTCTGCTAGGGGAACGGAAAATGGAGGTAGGAGAACTCTTTCTCTGTAATCCACCCAAACTTCTTCGTTTTCTTTAAAATCAATACTGCTAGGGTCAAATAATGACTTCATTTCCCATTCAGATAAATCAAATTTCATTCTCTTCGGACTATAATCCTAAAATGAAAAAATTACAGAGAAAAAATTCCCCGACCTCCATTCCGTGTGACTAACAATAAGCCACTAAGGATTAGATTCCCATGGAATGAATGTCAGAGAACTTTGATACCTTATGAAATTTTTACGGAAAAACAAAACTACTCCTTGTTCAACTTTGGACAACGAGTTCACGTGATGGCCATTCTCCTTACAGAAGAAACAAACGCCCCTAGTTCTCTTTTTGAATCTAGGGCGAAAACCTGGGTTTCGCATCATACTTGAATCCCCGAAAGGTGAAGCAGCGGGACCATTTACCGGGAAACCATTACTATAACCTACAGGATTACCATAACCTACAGGGAACGGATTATAAGGGAACACTGGGCAAGGATATGGAAAAGCTGACAGACCAGACACACTTTGAATAGGCATTTGGTTACAACCCTTGCTATCAACCTTCTCATCAGTTTTCTCATTTTTCCTAGCATTCCTTTGCCATTCAGCAATAGTAGCTGAAATCTTTTTATCTTCTGAAGACCCAAGCAATTTTAAACACAAATTAGAAATGTCATCATGATTTTCAAATTGTCTACAAGCCTGCAAGGCCTTACTAAAGAAATCAGCCTCTGGGTGACTTGCTTTATTAGCACACTCAACCAAAAACCCTAATGCAGCTATAAGAACGCTTGGTGGCGTCAAATTTGGCCTCCCGGCCAAAGCTCTAACACTTTTTAATGCTTCTGGAACTTTATCCGAAATTTGCTGATTTCTTAAATTGTCAAAACTGTTTTCCATTTTCCGAAGTCTTCCCTCAAGATCAGAACTAGTTTTAGTGGATGTAGAAATACTACCCGGGGTATTTTGAATTTGTGGCCCCTGGTCACCAGCCATTGGTGTAGCAGGTCTAGTAGTAGATGCAGCAGATGTCGATGCACCTGAAAGATCCATATCAATTTTTTACATTCACTTACTAAGATAACTAATACATGTATACCAATATTAAACACCAAAAGCTAATAATCTTACAATTATTACCTAAAAGTATTCATTTCGGCTAAGTGTACTTCATTGACATAAAAAGATTATTATTGTGAGCATGACATTTTCCCCAATTTTCAATTCAAGCAACACTGATGAGAATTTACTATTCAAAATATTGATTATCTGGCAACCTTTTAAAAATAAATTGGCATACACTGAAAATTGCAAGTGCACTACAATGTAGTTTCCCCAGTAAACATCTTTCTACAAGTTCGAAATCGAACACACAATTTGGTTATGATAGATTAAGAAGTACACAGAACGTACTAGACAGAAAACTTCTGACGTTTTTTCGTCCAATCGATTGCAGGTTTTATTACATGCACATCTCCCCTTTATGCCTTTATTTTTATAAGTTATTGACATTTATATATATATATATTCTTGTCCAAAACGAATGAGAAAAATTGCACCCATGTCACACTCCGACCTACATTATAAATGATATATTTATCAGGTTTAAAAATACCTTACCTTGATCAAGAGTAGTTTAAGATGAACCCTTCGGGGCGCCAATCAAATTGGCATAAAGAATGGCTTGGTGCATGAGTTGTAAACCGTTCTCTAAATTTACGTCTTTCCCAGCTAGCATCAGAACATCCTTAAAAGATTCTGACGTTAATTTCTTAAACTCTATTGACAGCTCATCAAGGGAATAGTTGTTCAACGGATGATCTTGTTTAAGACGTGCCATGTTTTCTACCAGAACGTCATCATCCGTGGATTTGAAATCCAAGATCATAGGCAATAGACCTTTCCGGACTAGTGTATGTCTAGGCTTTAATATCAAGTGTGGCTCAGCCATCTACAAAATATAATATATTCCATAAAAACGAATATATATATATAAAAAAGAAACAGCTAAATATGACAAAATGTCAACTCAGATTAAAAGATAAACCCACACTACAAACATAATACTTATATATCACTATGGAAAGTGCCGTCAACCCATTCAATCATTTCAATACCACCCGTCACATGACACCTGTCAAATTATACCGGTAGCACCTATTATCAAAATTGATTATAATTACCTCAAATAAAATAAAATAACATCATGTTCTGTATGGAGCCCACAAACGATTGGCTGAATTCGCTTTATAATAATTAAAACTAAGTGGTAGTTATTCTTCTATCTAAAACCTGCTAAACAAAAATAAAACTCATTCATGAACATCATTAGCTATCGAGCGCACCTTAAATTTAACAACAAACTTGCGTAATTACCTTTTACACTTTAAATATTTCACAGAAAGTTCACCTGTTCAATCAATGCAATAAAATCAATACTGACCTATCTGGGTCAATCAACTGACGAAACATGTTTATTCATTGTGACTAAAATATGCTAAATAGGAAAACTTCTCAAATCGTACACATCATATAATAATAGCATATCAAATGTTATATCTTCAAATCACATAATAAAATCATAATTCAAACTGACTAAATAGGGAATAAATAAAGATCCAACTTTAAACGCACGGACAAAGCAAAAGGCGGGAAACCGGCGAAACACGTACCTCATCTCAGTAAAAAATTCTGTTTTCAACAAAATAAAGTCAACCAGCCCATTAAATGTAACCAAATTACACCGTGTTTCGAGGAAAATGACGACATCGTCAAAAACAATAAATGTAAATTAGATGGTAATCCTTAAATTAAACACGACAAACTAAGTTCGCTCTCTTAAGTGAGAGACCAACATCATAAAATTAGTCTATAGGACCAGCATCATATAACCCAAAGACAACACATGTCTGTTCTCAAATAAGAAAGGATGAGCACCATCCTAAATAACAAGACAACAAATGTCCGTTCAAATAAATAGGACCACCGTCCTTAAAAAATTCCGGTGGACGACACCATCCGTTCCCATAACAGAATAAAATGAATGAAAATGCAGACCATCTGCTAAATAGGACCACCGTCCTTTAAAAAATTCTGACGGACGACACCATCCATTCCCATAACAGAATAAAATAAATAAAAATGCAGACCATCTGCTAAATAGGACCATCGTCCTTTAAAAAATTCCGACGGACGACACCATTCGTTCCCATAACAGAATTAAATAAATGAAATGCAGACAACCATCTGCCTAAAATTATATTAACCATATAAATAAAATAAAATATACTTAAATTGAACCTATAAATGAAAACTCGGATATCTTTCGTATATAAAATAGAGCACGTTCTGAACGAGCCCGGGAAAAAATCTTTAAAGGGAGGACAGAGGCACGTCTGTCCTCGATGACTGCAGCTCGAAATATGATTTAAATCTAAAGGTCTCGTGACTTCTCGTGAGATGTCGCTAAGGATAAGTGTAAATCTATTCTGACGACTTTTAGGATAACAGTCCCATTATGGTTTGCTCTAAAATGCTACCAAAAAATAAACAAGTCAGATAGCAACAAGGAGTTCACCTGATATCCCAAAAATAGAGATGAATATGTCAAGGTAATGCTAAACTAACCTACCAAACTACAGATTTCTTCAAAAGTAGCAAGAAAGGGATTGAGGTGCACATATGATAAATAATCAAATACAAGATACACATTTTTTGTCTTGTACCTCCCTTAGTTAGATATGCATGTGAACACCAATAAATAACATGACTGTAAATCATAAACTTTGAATTTGGGTGTCGTCACTTTTGTCTTTCTTGAGTTATGTCCCTTTATAACATTATATGTAAGCAGGGGCTTAAACACATTCTCTAAAGTTTTAAGTAATGTTTCCTAATTAACCGCATGTACATGATATTATTTATTTTACAGTTTTACAAAAGATAAACGATTGCTCCCAAATAAATATATTTTATTTAAACAGTTAAACAAAAGATAAATGATTGCTCCCTAATAAATATATTTTATTTTACAGTTTTACAAAAGATAAACGATTGCTCCCTAATAAATATTTTTTTTACAGTTTTACAAAAGATAAACAATTTCTCCCTAATAAATATATTTTATTTTACAGTTTTACAAAAGATAAACGATTGCTCCCTAACAAATATATTTTATTTTTTCAGTTTTACAAAAGATAAACGATTGCTCCCAGTCTTGTGGCATCAGTGTTTATTGACATTTGTACAGAGATATAAAGAGGACATTTCATGTGAACAATGTGAGGCTTTAATGGATCTCTTACGTGCACAAGTACATGAACAGATAACTCCAGAAGTCAGAAGAGAACTAATGAATTCAAAGCGAAGAGATTTAGAAATTGGCGAGTCATCTGAAGGAGCTATGGCCTTGAAATAAATTTTGTAACCATTCTGAAGGATTTGATAATTGTGATTTTATTCATGGTCTGTTGATTTAAGGCAGCTGGCTTGTCCTGTTTTGGATTTTTTGTCAGATTTTCATAGATGCCAACCATTACGATTTTTGCGTAGTTTTTCCGATTTTGCGTTAAAACTACGCTGTTACGGTCAAAGTCAAATAGTTACGGATTACCAATCATTGCCGATCAATTTTGTAAAACGCGGATTTGTATCATTACTTTTCCGTCCTGGTCCGGTATTTAGAAAACGCCAATGTAATGCTTCCGGTTCCTCCGGAGTTATCAACCTATTGTTGAGTAACTAACTGACTTCCGAAGAGGCAAACTTGCATTTTATGAAGGAGCTTTCCCCCTTTCTCTACTTCTCCTTGACAAAACGAAAATGTACGAGTCGAGAACATCTGAACAATTAATGAATGGAATACATACTACAGACAACATGTTAAACGACAAATTTTAGGGCACATCACTTTTCAACCACTCATCAGTAATTTTTATTGGTAAATGCACGTTTATAAATGATTACTGAAAACTTTTCAAAAATACAGAAAATTTGATAGTTTGTTACTGATTGTGTCAAAAGGGGGTTGGCATCTATGGATTTTCGGAATCCTCTGGTTTTATCCATTTGAATGCCTTGAAAAAATTTGCCCGGTAACCCCCATTTTTCTTTTTGTAAATCTTTTACATGTATAATGATAAGCCATCTGTAAAAGTCTTATAAAATTTTAATTACTTTTTAACAGTTTTTGAGAACTTCAACTTGTCAATGATAAATCTATGAAAAGTCAAGAGAGAATATTTTCCCGCCAAAATTTCAATGGCTAATATCTCGAAAACAAGCACGGTGACCTATATATTTTTTTTGCTCTTTGGATTACTTTATTAATCCCCTATCAATATAAACTAGTGTTTTGAAAAGTTAATTACTTTGAAACTGAGAAGCGAACTCCCTTAAAAGCTAAAACATTCATGGTAACTCTCCCTGTTCACAGTTTAAACCTTGTTTGTCATTAAAATCATGACCACCATTTTTATCTAATGATGGTTTGGATCTCATCTGGCCTGGCTCATTTTGATCTCCATAACTTTTATAGATATTTTCAGACTTTACCAGAACTTTTTAAGCTTCCGTCTTTAGAGTTCTTAAAAATGAACAATTTATCAGTTTACATTGGCTACATCCATGACAGCTACAGTAAAGAAGCATTTTAATACATATAAGAAGATGTGGTATGAGTGACAATGAGACAACTCTCCGTCCACGTCATAATTTGAAAAAGTAAACCGTAATAGGTCATATAGTACAGCCTTAAACTCTGCTCATATTGACTAGCAAGCTCTAAGGGAGCTACCATTTGATTTTTATGGGGGGCTAGGATGAAAAATTTTGTCCTGCATTTTTTTTTAGCTGTAATCTCTGTCCTGCCTTTTTATTTTTCACTCTGTTCGGTCCTGCCTTTTTTTTTTAGTTTATCCTGACTTTTTTTTACCTTAATTGTCGTCCTGACTTTTTTTTTTTGCAAGTGTCTCATCCTGCCTTTTTTTTAACCCAAAACTCCTGTCCTGCCTATTTTTTTCTAATTTCATCTTAGCCCCCCCATAAAAATCAAATGGTAGCTCCCTAAAGGGCCCCAAAGGAGTATGTTCGGTAATGTCCTAAAATGGCCCCCTTTTCAAGCGTAAATTTCAAAATCGAATTTATTCACCAATATTACAATAAATTATAGCTAATACAGTGACTAGATAGGAAACAAGCCATTTTGTTGAAAATTGTACGTTTCTGCGTCTCATTTTGACGTCACAAGTTGTACTCATATCGATTTTCACGAAAAAAATAAAATAAAATGGGTAAATTTCCATAGATTATTGGACAGGAAACATAGAGCGCATATGTCGACAACAAAGATCTATTAAATTCATGTTTGTAAAGACATTTCACATGTCTTATTTGAATATTAAGTTTGTCGACGCCTGCGCTCTATGTTTCCTGGTCCGTAATTTGGTTGAAATCAAGCTGATTTTGTCAAATTTCACCAAAATTCCCTATCTTGACCTTTTTGGGAAGTAAAAATCAGCGTGTTAGAATAAAATTTTGACAAAAACAAAAACCTGTTTAACTTTCTCGCATGTCTTAAAAGCAACATAAAACAGTTATTGTCTTCTGACTTTGAATTTTATAATTGGGGCCAAATATGGCCCCTACTGAACTTACTCCTTTACTAGTGTAAAATCACTCAAAAGGGAAAAACTAACGATCACCGTCTTATCTACATAAAAATTAGAACAGAGAAACGCCTATAGCTATAAACCACACACCAACAAACAACAACCTCTGAACAACAGTTCCTGACTTAGGACAGGTGAAAACAAATGCAGGGTCTTTTAATCTGGTCAACAATGATGCAGCCAATACCAAGTTGTTGAACTGTAAATACTGAATTTTTTTTACCAAATTAAAGTTTTTATTATTAAACACTCACATTTTTTAATTTGACAGTATATTTGTATGTGGCAATTCCTAAATAATAATGAGGCCCCTCATGGGGGGGTCCTAGTAATCACATAATCACCATTTTTTTGCCAATATAATCACATAATCATTAAATATTTGCTTATCTTTAGTAATCAAATAATCATAAACTAAAAATACAGTCCTAGGTAATCAAATAATCATGAAATATTTGGCTTAATAATCAAATAATCATTAAAAAAACGGCCAAGTAATCACATAATCAAAAACCCCATGAGAGCCCTCAATAATTGATCTTGTACTCTTCATTCAGTATCCATTGTTATGCCAGTCTCTCTGTTTGTTCACCTTCGTGTCTCTGTCTATCATTTGTTTGCACAATCCTAGTTTTCAATAGTTCAACTAACAACTCCTTGGTTAAAAAGAAAAAGACAAACATGCAACAGTACACAAAACACAACTTAAGAATTGGCAACACGAAGCCCACAAAAAACTGAGGCTTAAATTATAAGACAGAACACATCAACCTCTAAGATATAACTGTTTCAACTTCAAGGGTGGGGGAAGGGGTGGGGTTATGTTTTTTTTGTCCCTAAAATAATATATTCTATTACCCAATTTGATGGAAAAAAGATTGTGGTCAAGCAGACGACACCAACAATATTATGATTCCAGATTTCCCCAATACCTTATGGTGTAAAATATTGAACAAATAATTTGACTGATACTAGTAGTATATATTGAAATATAAACAGAACTATGTTTACACTTTGTTCGAAAATTTTCTGACTTGGAGAAAAAAACATAACCCCCTTTGAAATGAACA
This sequence comes from Mytilus edulis, assembly GCA_019925275.1. NCBI lineage: Eukaryota > Metazoa > Mollusca > Bivalvia > Mytilida > Mytilidae > Mytilus > Mytilus edulis. The sequence continues at coordinate 39,804,424 of CM034362.1, forward strand.
AAGATAAAGATATATACAAACAAGTACAAACTACATCTAACAATTCACACATATATATATATATATATATATGTTGATTGTTTCACTAGTACTGACACAAAACAAGCTGGAATTTAACTATAATATAAGTGCCACTGAGACAACTCTCCATCCAAGTCTCAATATATAAAAAGTAAACAATTATAGGTTTCACACGGACCCTTAGCTCACAGAAAAAGCAAGCTATAAAGGGTCCCAAAATGACTTGGTAGTGTACAAAAATTCAAACTGGAAAACCAACAGTTTAATCTATATAAAAAACGAGAAAAGAGAAAGACTTATGAACCACCCCAGCAAATGACAACTACAGAACAACATTCCCTTTTGTCCATTTAAACCATAAGTTATTGGAGTATAGCATACAATAAGAAGCCTGCACAGTTAAATTTCTAACATGATGACCATAAACTTGACCAAGGATGTAACAAATAGTGCCTTATATTGAAAGCAGTGACAGAAAGCTATTGCTCCTATAGGAAACTAGCTTAGGTACCAGTAACTACAAATGTTTGTTAAATGCAACAACTGCTTATTGTATATAAAGCTAGTCTGGTCACCGCCTCAAATTTGGAAAAAAAAATAAAACCTAAAATAAATTGAAAATTTGTATATATAAAAAAGAAGATGTGGTATGATTGCCAATGAGACAACTGTCCACAAGAGACCAAAATGACACAAAAATTAACAACTATAGGTCACCATATGGCCTACAACAATGAGCAAAGCCCATACCGCAAAGTCAGCTATAAAAGGCCCTGAAATGACAATGTAAAACAATTCAAACCAGAAAACTAACAGCCTTATTTATATAAAAAAAATGAACAAAAAAACAAATACGTAACACATAAACAAACGACAACCACTAAATTACTTGCTCCTGACTTGGGACAGGCACATACATACATAATGTGGCGGGTTTAAACATGTTAGCGGGATTCCAACCCTCCCATATCCTGGGACAGTGGTATAACAGTACAGCATAAGAACGAACTATAAAAATCAGTTGAAAAAGGCCCAACTCATCAGATGGACAAAAATACAAGTTTATAGTTGTATTCTGGTGCTTAATCAAACTTGCAACATTCTTTTAATATATATATAAATCAGTCTAAAAATTTGCACAACGGTACTGATATAAGACGTTATTATACGAAAATGTTGTTATTAAAACGTGTTGACAAATATTTCGGCTCAACAAATGGCCTTCTTCAAGTGTCACAAGTTTTAACAGTACTGTTATCACGGTGGCTAAGGTTGTCCTGCGAGAGAACGTTCTGTGTTGGTGATTCGGTCCTGGCGGGTGCTGGTGGGTCCTGATTCTGTGCTGGTGGGTTTGTTTACATTGTATCAGAATGGCAATAAAACAACCTTTTTGTTGCTTAATATTTCTCTGATACGTCATAAGTACCATGCAAAGAATATTACAACAATATTTTATTGCAAAAGTCGTGCTAGTTCGCTTAAACGAAATTATCCTGACGCTGTGCTGGTGATTGAAAAAACGGTCCTGGTTCTGTGCTCAAATGTCCTGGTTCTGTGCCTTTATATTTAAGTCAAAAGTGGCAAATATTCAAGATCATCTGTAATTCACCATAACTAGCTGTTATCTGTTTTTTTTTTAAATGACATTATTGTGACTCTGTTTACTGTTATTATGTAAAAAATAACCCATATTTTTTTAATTTACTGTTTTCTGTTTTCTCATTTCAAATGATTTAAAAAGTTGTTATTGGTTATCAATATTTGAATGAACTAAAATTAAAAAAAAATATATATACAAGACTTACAAAGCCAAGAGTCTCCTGAATTAGGTCGGGCGCTAAAATGCTTGGGGATTTAACATGTTTTGTACGAATCAGACACAAACAAAGTTGATTAAGGCACACACTCAGATTCAGGTGAGCATGAACACCTCTTAGATGAGTTTAGATAATGAATTCAGTGTAATATAAGCATACTGAATATTGTTTCTCTGAGAAATTTGTACGATACTGTAAATACTTTTTTTTTATTCAACCAAATGAAACTCAAGCCTTGATTCTGCGCGTTTGAATCATGTATCTTCAGCAGCTACAGATTGTAAACAGTTTAGTGCTGACTAAAAGGATGACTATAGTATTGGGTTTTTTACCTTTTTTAATTGGGGAGGGGGGTAGGAAGAGGGAGGTCACAGTGGCATGGAGTACTTTTGAAATTCTAAAATTGAGGTATTTTTTAGATTTTTTCAACATAAAATTTTTGTCTAAACAGATGTCAGTTATTTTCGAAAGCTGTTCGATAGAACACTTGAAAATATATCACTATTCTATGGCAGGCCAGACTAGAATTTGTCAGAGAATAAAGATGAGATAACCTAGATAACACTTAAAGAAATAAGATTTTTTATTAAGTTTTGCATTTATAATTCCAAAACAAAGTCTGTTGTCAAAGATTTTTAATAAAGAATTAAGGGGAGAGTGAATGATGAATTATATGTCCTACTTTTCTATACTTAAATATATTTCATGAATAAAAAAAAAGACATGCCATAATTTTAATTGAAAATGAGTGAAAAATGAGTGAACGTGTACGTGTACGTTTTTTTTTTCAGTTGAAATTATACTTGTTTGCACCAACAGAAATCGGTTTTGTTAAATGTGCTTTTAATTTCAAACATTAAAATATCTCGTAGCTCCATACTACCAATTGAGTATAATTATACAAGTATATAAGATGCAAAACAAAACCTAAATTATACACCCACATCTAACTTTTAAAACCGATAACAGTTAAAAATCAAAGTACTGATGTACTGAACATCGGATGACCGCATGTTCTTGTGGATGGTTCGACAACCACTTGCAGGGGCGTAGCTAGAACGAAATGATGTGCAAGCAACTACCGCCGAGCGGAGCGAGGCGAAAAAAATTTGGGACCCTTTTATGCAGATTTTTTTTTTCGGTTTTCGGTCATAGGACGGTTCAAGGAGGAGCTACATGTAGAAAGGACTTATAAACAATTTATGAATGAAAACTATTAATTAATCTTCTGAATAGAGTAAATCATGGTAAATTGAATACATAAACAACCCATTTTTGTGATACCGAGATTACTCAAAATTGTCCAAAATCTGCTCTTCGGGTCTAGGCAGAAACGAACTTCTCTATTACTTTGTCAATATTAACACTGAATTCCCGATGAATATGCAGTAATGCTAGCGATAATAACCTGTCGTTGTTCATTGTTGATCGTACATTTGTTTTCAACAGACGTAGTACCTTGATATATCTCCACGGTAGCACTCGCGAGGTGTTATAAATCAGCGTACGTGTTCGCCATCGAGCGACCTCCTAATTGAATTCGTCAAAATTATACATGCCAGGTCAGTTTCGTATGTCTCAGACAAAGTTGAGATTTCTTCGTTTGTTATATTTCCAACAACACAAGGAAGCAGATACGGCGCAAAGAAGCGATTTTCTAATAATACCAGACGCGACTTCACTCTCCAGTTTCATTATCATATGGTCTACGAACGCAAAATATAATGAGACTTTCCAATACTGTTTTGGTGTGTTTGCAGGGTGATTGGGTCTTGTTGTCTGTCGAACACATCGCCTCGGGATCTGATAAATCAAATGCCGATTGGTACATCTCATTCCAAACAGATAAACCGAACTCAGTAAAATGTGCTCCGAAACTACATGTTTTAGACTGAGTATAACAAATTCAAATCTTGCAAAAGATACAAATTACTGTCCGATTTTGTCATGATCTCCAATAAAACTTTTATTTTGAAACCAAATGCCGTTATTTAATGACATTTCATTAATTAAAAAAAGTGACAACATATGTGTTTCCTTTAAACATTTAATTTATATTTTTATTTTGCCATTTTTTTTTTTGCATGCCGAATCGATGTGCACGCAACTGCGTGTTAGCGTATATGCAGCTACGCGCCTGACTTGTTTCAGAAAAAAAACAAAATATCTATACCTGATAGTCAGGTTTGTTTATATAATATAATTTCTTTTTCTGGGACAAGTTCGTGCGTGGATGATAAATTAATGAAACGGAATTCAACCTCACCGTAATATCTCTTATATTGTAGTGATACAACTCAGTATACTCAGTCTCTGGTTTATTGTTATTTATAATATTAATAATTGTATCATTTACAGTTACATGGCTTACTTTTATAAATTGTTATTTGGATGGAGAGATGTCTCATTAGCACTCACACCAGATCTTCCTATATCTACATGTATATATAATGTTCATGTAATTGTATATCATTCTTTTCTACTATATAAATAATAGTGCAGTGCAAGTGCATATTTGACACTCTATAATTCGATTTTTCTAATAAAATGGATTTGAGTAGGCATTCGTATTTTCCAACAAAAAATGTTTAATCGTCCGTGCAAAGTTATCGTTCCTTGAGATTTCAAACGTTTTTGAGATGTTCTTCCTCATGCATGTGCATATTATGTAAAACTATATACATATAAAAAAAAAAAAATCTAAATATTATTAATATTTATCTTCTTTCAAAAGTATTCGATGAGTATTCGTTAAAGAAATGGATGTATAACAATCGATAAGGAATGTTAATGATATCTATGTATTCATCATGTTTATAGATCGGCGAAAAACCCAAAACGAAAGTTACGTATCAATTGGAAATCTAGGTGATAGCAATACACCGGAATAAATCAAAAGTGACCAATCTCTGTGTTATAGTAGTCTCAGTTTATATATGTATACGAATATAATTATGAAAGACAGCAGGGTCACAAGGGTGTGCAGTCCCTATCATCTGAAGTTAATACTAAGCATAGCTCTAGAAATAGACAGATAATCATGACATTTAAAAAAAAATCTCTCTTGTTTTCGAAGTTTTTGTAGTTTTGTTTTGACTACTGACACACAATAAATATTCTATAATAGTATTGTTGAATTTTTATAACGTGTGTTCAATATATACATGGGTAACACCGGTTACTAGGATAACAATCCTGTCACGTATGCATTGGGTAAAATAAATCAGAAAAAAAAGATGGAAATATGACAATTTACATGTACATGCGATGGGTGCAACAGCATACCGACGATTAACATGGCTCACCAGGGTTGAAGAGAAAAAGTAGATCAAACTCCATGAAAAATTGTTTAAAATATAAAAATGAAGATGTGCTTATGATTGCCGATGAGACAACTCTCCGCAAGAGACCATTATGTCACAGAAATTAACAACTATAGGTCACCTTTGTTCTGTTCATGCCAACGTGAAAGTTATTGAGATTTTGTTGAAAATTTAACCATTTACGACAAGAAGAAAACTGTTTAGAATTTAATGCGGAGAAGTGTTAAAGTCTTTCGCCAAAAAATACTATCAATTTCTTTTTATCTTATTGTTAAATTCCATGCAATTTCCATCCCTTCATAATCATTAACTGTAAAATACTTCTTGGTATCTTCCAAGTGCCTTTATAATGTCTGATTTATACATAGTTATGAAAAAACTGTTGTGAGCACAAGATTAACAGCACACTTTTAAAGTTCTGCTTTTTCAAACATTAAAATATGAACTTTATGTTCGGTACGATTGAAATTTTTATCTAAGAGAACTTGGTTTATCTACCGGTATTAGTTGAAAATGCGGCTATGAACTAGCTTTCAGAGTAAGCGTTGTTCAATAATTTGTGTCTTAATGTTATTATTTTATGTGATAAATTGTTGTGTTGTTACACCACTGTACCAATGAAGGAGGAAAGGAGGAGGGGTTGGTTGGATGGAGTTGCGAGGGGTGTGTGGAACGCATATTTAACTGAAATAAACCAGTCAAACCTTAATGTCAATATAAGATGCCCTCTTATAAATGTAGCTTTATTTTAAGCACCTTTTAAAACTGTTTAAGTTAACATATTATGTAGAGAATCATAAATTTAAGGGCATTTAATATCTTAAAAAAAACTAATCTAATTAGATATATATTTTCATCTGATATTGGACGGGAGATGTTGCCCATTTGGTCCGAGTACACAGTTATTTCGTAGTGCATTTCTTTTAGACAATAAATGAAAATTAAAAAAATCCCACCTGCGCTTTCTCAATAATATTTTTACAGTGTGTTGTACTACTTTTGGGACAAATTATATCAAAATTATAGAAAACTTCATCAGCTCTAACTCAAAATATGGACAATTTTGTGTTAAGGGGGTCTTGAAATCTTTTGACAGCTTCCGAAGTGCTAATTTTTGACCTTTTTCAGCTGGACCTAATCACTACTTTACATTAATATTTATGACCCAATTTTTTTTACAGTGTCATTTCCCCCCCAACTTGCTATATGAGGCATAAAACATTGAGAAATAAATTTGGAAGGGGTATAACAAAAATTGGCAAGTAACACACTGTCCACACTAAGGACTATATTATTGGAAGATAACTGTGTACTCGGACCATTTACGTAATATAAGTTACGATTATCTGAAAACGCTTATAAAACAGCCAATTGGATGCACAAAAGTTAAAATAGGAGTCACAGATTCGATTGAATATGATTATCAGCCTTTTATTGATTTTGTAACATTTGTTTCAAATATGACAAACTTTTTACCCAGCACCGTATCAGGACCCACCAACACAATGACAGGACCCACTAGCACAGTATCAGGACATGAATAAACTGAGAAAATGCAAAACTTTACTAAATTGCACTGGTTTTTCACCAAAAAAATTAGTCGTTTGGATTTGGGTATAGAATGCGGACTCCATGAGCACTTTTGTTTTATTTTTTCATTTCTAGATTTTCTACAAATGAGCACTTTTGCGTTACGCTTACTAACACACTTGAGAGAGTCAATTTTTTAATGGTTTGCTTATGAATACACAAGAAACAAAATTGAAAAATCTCAACTGTTTCCTTCCCTGTTGTATGAAGGAAAACGTCAAAAATCATCATTTTCGTCTTTGTTTATATTTTTTCATTGATCACCAGCACCCGTCAGGACCGAATCACCAGCACAGAATGTTTTCTCGCAGGACAACCTTACCCACCGTGGTTATATACGAGTCTAAATTGAAAACTACGTTCAAACCTATGATTGCGTTGGATAAAAACCGCAATTTTTATACGTGTGCATGTAAACAAATTTTGTTGTAGAAGGGTCTAAAAACAGCACAAACAACATTTTCCAAAAGACCAAAAAAGTGAAAAAGTATATTTAAACAAAACGCATTTGACTAACAGGTCGAACAACTGATTTTCTTTAATCCTGCTGACTGCCATTGGCGATTGCCAAATAAAATATATATATTTCTCTAATACTTCGTCAATTTATCCCTTTCTGCAACCGTTGTATAAAAAATTTTGATCAACGTGTGATTCGTTTGATCTCAGTTTTTCATTTGTTGAAATCCGACCACCCCTTAAATTAGCTTAAGTCGGTCTTAGTCATTTATACATGATTCATATCCTACCATTTGTATGTTAATAAGGCTCTCAAAAGAAAAGGCACTGATGGATTGTCCTAGAAGCATATCTTATTAGACTAATAATGGTCTATATATAAGCAGTTACATTTATTTCATGTTTGAAACGGTGCAAAGTTTTAATTTGATTTGACTTTTACCAAAAAAAGCATTGTAGCAAAGGAGAAGAATAATTGTGGTCTGAGGCCAGAAACACTAAAATAATTGAATTTAACAGAAAGGAAACAAATATCGGACTTTGGAAAAAGGGAGAGGGCTTTTGATACCTTTTATGAAATTCTCCATACATAATATCTTTTACAAAAAATCATCCTACAACAGGCTGTATATGCCCGCGATTTCGCGGGTGTGTTCTAGTAATATACAAGAGTGCACACGCTGAAATTTCTCGCCTTCTATACTAATCATTGATATTATGTTGATAGTCCTATACTAATCATTGATATTATGTTGATAGTCCTATACTAATCATTGATATTATATTGATAGTCCTAAGTATAAAGCTAAGCTTTATTACAACTGTCACATAAACTTAACATTAACCAAGATAACTAAACAAAGACCAATGAACCTTGAAAATAAGGTCAATGTCAGATGAACCATGCCAGGCAGACATGTACAGCTAACAATGCTTCTATACAACATATATAGTTGACCCATTACTTATAGTTTAAGAAAAATAGACCAAAACACAAAAACTTAACACTGTGCAATGAACCGTGAAAATGAGGTCACGGTCAAATAAAACCTGTGCGACTGACATTAAGATCATAAAATATTTCCATACACCAAATATAGTTGACCTATGGCATATAGTATTAGATAAAAAGACCAAAACTCAAAAACTTTACTTTGACCACTGAACCATGAAAATGAGGTCAAGGTCACATGACATCTGCCCGCTAGACATGTACACCTTACAATCATTCCATACAACAAATATAGTAGACCTATTGCATATAGTATGAGAAAAACAGACCAAAACACAAAAATTTAACTATAACCACTGAACCATGAAAATGAGGTCAAGGTCAGATGACACCTGCCAGTTGGACATGTACACCGTACAGTCCTTCCATACACGGAATATACTAGCCCTATTGCTTATAGTATCTGAGATGTGGACTTGACCACCAAAACTTAACCTTGTTCACTTATCCATGAAGTGAGGTCGAGGTCAAGTGAAAACTGTCTGACAGACATGAGGACCTTGCAAGGTACGCACATATCAAATATAGTTATCCTATTACCAATAATAAGAGAGAATTCAACATTACAAAAAATTGATATAATGTCCGCGGATCTATAATTTTCATAGATCGGTTGAAAACCCAAAACAAATTTGCATAATGGAAATTTAGGCGATAGCAATACATTGGAATGACCTAAAGGTTATCTCGATGTAAAAATACTTAAAGCTGTTAAAAATTCAATTCTTAAATTTCTACACAAATATGTTTGAACAAAAAATTGAAAAATTAATCAAAAAAGTAAATTGTATTTATATAAAAGTTTAAAGTAAAATTTAATAGAATTAAGTACTTTCAAAGGTAATTGCAAGACCACATGTCTGGTCATGCTCACCTTGCACCACATCAAATTTAGAAAGAAAGAAAATGTTACTATACTATAAGGGAGCTACCATTTGATTTTTATGGGGGGGGGGGGGGGGGGGGGGGGGGGGGGGGGGGCTAGGATGAAAAATTTTGTCCTGCATTTTTTTTAGCTGTAATCTCTGTCCTGCCTTTTTATTTTTCACTCTGTTTGGTCCTGCTTTTTTTTTGGTTTTTAGTTTATCCTGACTTTTTTTTACCTAAATTGTCGTCCTGCCTTTTTTTTTTACTCAAAACTCCTGTCCTGCCTATTTTTTTCAAATTTCATCCTATCATATATATAATAAGAGGAGAAAGTGTGCTAATTTTGAAGTCAAAAGTTCTATTTTATAATTGATTTATAAATAGCAAAATGATACTACTAACCTCATTCAAGGTTATTCTTTTTGAAATCTATGTTTATATGAAATAATCTTAAAGTAGGATGAAGGACACATAATAAACTATGGATCTTATGAGTCCAGGAGATACGATTTTTGGTTGTATAGTTCCTAGCGTGTTGATGTATTTATTGACTTAGGTGACGACTATACGATATACTGCAGGGGAGACAAATTATTTCGGAGACCCGGATAATTACTAGTGGCGGATCCAGCCATTTTAAAAGGGGGGGGGGGGGGTTCCCACCTCAGTATAAATGGGGGTGTGGAGGGGGTATGTGTCCCCATTGAAATGCATTGATCGGCCAAAAAAAGGGGGGTTAATTCCAAAACCCCCGGAATCCCCTGGATCCGCCACTGGTTACCATTGTAAGTCGAGTAAATGAAACAAGGGTTTCTCGCTGCACTATGTTAATGATACCGGTATCAAAGTACAGGATTATTTCATGGACTTTTTATATATACATGTTATATACAAATTAATTTGAACTTAGATTCACGGTTTGATTTTTGTGATATCAATGTAAACAAAAATATATATAGTAAGAATACTTTACGCGCGTTTGGCGTAAATATAATAAAATTTTAATCCTGGTATATATGCTGAGTTTATTTCTTTACAAATCCTTGATTTAAACAAATGGTGTTTTCTATAATTTAATTAAGTTTTTAATACTCCTCCGAGACTGCAATATTATGTAATCTATCATAAATTAGTGTTAGACCAGACAAGCCAGTGGCGGATCCAGAACTTTTCTTAAATGGGGGCCCGCTGACTGACCTAAGGGGGCCGCTCCAGTCATGCTTCAATGATTCCCTATATAATCAACCAAATTTTTCCCACGAAAGAGGGGCCCGGGCCCCCTAGCCACCCCCGCCCCCCCCCCCCCGCCCCTGGATCCGCCAATGCAAGCTAGTACTCATGTACTACTGTTTTTCCGCTCTTTAATATTTACACAAACTTTGTGGTGGAACGTCAATCAACGGAAACCAACTTTAACCCGTTATGGTTTTATTATTTTGCAATAAACTTTAACATTATAAGTGTATGCATTCTTGCATTAAGGCTGTTTACTTCTTTTAAAGTGTAGACTATCGTTTTCTGATTTTCAATGCGCAATATGAGTGTCATTCATTCGACTTTTGTATTTCCCTTTATTCGAAAGAAGCAGACGGAATATAATTTATTCAGTGTGTCCCAAAATTAAAAGTGTTAATTAGAAATCTTACCGATTTAATTTATCTCGTATCAATGCATGAATTAAACCGATTTGTCAAAAATATTAATTCTGGTGCTCATAGCTTAATACAAAGTCATCAACGTGCATATATACAAAGAAGATGTGGTATGGTTACCAATGAGACAACGCTCATTGTTTAGATGGAGAATTGTCTCATTGGCACTCATACCACATCTTCCTATATCCATTATAGGCCAAGGTACGGCCTTCAACACGGCCTTGGCTCACACCGAACAACAAGCTATAAAGGGCCCCAAAATTACTAATGTAAAACCATTTAAACGGGAAAACCAACGATCTAAGGAGAAACAAGAAACACGTATAAATAACATGAACAAACGACAACTTCTGTAATCAGATTACTGACTTAGGGCAGGTACAAACATTTGCAGCGGATTAAACGTTTTAATGTTGAGAGGGGAGGGGGGGGGGGACTTTTTTCGGGACTTCGGGATCGGGTGTTTTTAAGTTTGTGATTTCGGGATTAATCCTTTCGGGATCCGAGAATTTTATCTTCGAATTTCGGGATGTCGGGATTTTGAATTTCTTTTTATTCGGGACCTCGGGATTTCATGTTTTTTTGTACCTAATTTTGTACATTAATCAAGTCGTTAGTGTTATCGTTTGCATGGTTGTACATTTGTCTTTTTGGAGCCTTATATAGCTTAACATGCGACAGTGGTTTTTCTCATTGTTGAAGTCCGTATGGTGACCTGTAGTTGGTAATTTCTGTCTCTTGTGGAAAGTTGTCTCATTTGCCAGCATACCACATCTTACTGAATTTCATTAAAGAAAAATCCATACGATGGCAACGTCAATGACTTTGACCATATGTGACTTAAAATGCACAATAAATGCAATCTATTCAATTTGTTTAACATCAGCTTGGTGTAAAGGCAAATAAAAACAGGAAAAATCTATAAGTTGAATTCGCCGTTTCAGAATCTAATGCATCCTGGGTAATATTTTCAAAAGCGTACACCAAAGCATTTTGATTGGTTTAAAACGTTATAAACAATGGTAATTCAACCAATGACGTAACGTTATTTTTACTTTGGGGTACGAACAATGAAATTACCCATGATGCTTTAGATTCTGAAACGGCCAATTGTACTTACTAATAACCTTGGACACGCTTATCTTGTTATATATAAATAACCAAATGATAATGGTAACCTCTTTCTTTTTTGACCTACTAAATTATCACTGGCTGTGTCTGTACCGACATGAGCAACATGATGGTGCATTATATCCGGAATTCCTGATATCAGCACCAGTTTTGTCGGGTTTGTGTTGCTCAGTCTTTAGTTTTCTATGTTAGGTTTTGTGTTCTGTTATATCCATGTTGGTATTTTTTACTTTTTTAGCCATGGAGTTGTTAGTTTATTTTCAACTTAATTTCAGTGTTAATGCCCCTTTAGTATCTTTACCCTCTAGTATGTATGCTGTAACACAATAGTAACAAAATAATTAAGAGGATAGTAATGGATCTCATCACAGAGGACCTACCTTGAGTAAACAAGTTACTTGTGATGCAAATTATAACCTTTCATAGAATTATAAATCAGAATTTCATTAGGTAAATACAGTTTGTACCTACTATAAAAGGCAAACATTCTCTGATACTCCACCAATACATCCAAGAAATACAACTGGTTTAAAAAAGAGGGTCAAAAGATATTAGAGGGACAGTCAAACTCATAAACAGGCATGGGGTAATCGTAATCAGTAATCGTAATAAGCTGTAATCGATTACATTTTGCAGTGTAATCCTATGTAATCAGTAATCATTCAATTTCTGATTACAAGTAATCGTAATGTAATCGATTACATGGCAAAAAACAGGTGTAATCATGATTACTTTTAGATCACTTTAAGATTACTTTAAGATTACATTCATATGATTACTTGCCGATTACAAATCTTGTATATGTATGAAAATAATTTTTGATATACAAGATGAAAATAAGAAAATGTAAAGCTTGAATGAAAAATCATGAAACTAGTATTGACAATGATGGGACCTTGTTTCATGTGACAAGTTGTATCATCTATATAACAAATTTATATAACCAAGTGTTTTATTTTGTTAACAGTTTACTAAAAAAAATTGCCTCTCCAATAATTCTTTGTGAGATTGAGCTCTTAGGCAGCAACCATTTGATTTTCTGGGGGGGCTATGGTTTTTTTTTGGAAAAAAAAGTTTGTTTCCAGTTTTTGGAGAAAAAAATAATTTGTTTTTGATTCTGAGAAAAAAAAATGTTTGTTTCACCCTCAGCTGCCACTATATGTAATGCTAAAATTGAAAGAAAAAAATTGTTTTCGACTTGTCGCGAAAAAAATAGATGTGGCGAAAAAAAAATTTGTCCAGAAAAAAAAAACCATAGCCCCCCCCAGAAAATCAAATGGTTGCTGCCTTATGATACAAGAATATGCCTTGAAAGCATTTATTTTCCTTGATTGAAAACTTCTGATATTTACTCCAATTTCATAAAAGTTTACCAAATATTTTTACATAAATATAACTACATTGAAATTCAAATGCAGAATACATTTAGTTCCAATTTGACTTTGATGGTCGACATAAATAAATGAGCCCACTTAATTCAAAATGGAAGTTAAAACCAGATTTCATTTATTGATTTTTTTAAAAATTTCCATAAATTTGTGTATAATACATTTAATATGTGCTTTCTAATTTTTATTCTTTATTAACTTTGAGTCTAACCAGTCAGGAGTCTACTTCGTCAAAATTATCTCCCCATTACGCCAGTTCATTTTCACAATCGTAGAAATGGAAGCCATTGTAGGGATGACGCGCTACCAATATTGCTCTTGGAAACCGATAAATTTATCCACATTGCACCATTACGATCCTTATATGTCAGTTGTATTTTAAAAGACAAATGTATCAACTAGCTAATGAGCATCAGTTAATAATCTTGTCTGCATTGATTGAACTTAAAACTATTGTCTGATCGGTTGTCAGGTGGAATTTTCGAAAATTCATAAACATTTAAAAAAATTCTAATTAGATATTTCGTGGAAGGGCAGACTAGATTTTTTTAGTGTATGAAGACTATAAACCTTAGTAATCACACACAAAAAAATAGAATTTTTCGAAGATATGCATTTTCATCATCCAACTTGAAAGACTGTCGTCAAGTACTTTCAGTTAAAAAATAGCTATTCGAACACACCTTCTCTGTTTTTGTGACTCATTAGATAGGTATTTCACTTGACCCATATATTTCATCTTTTAGTACTGTGATTTTTTTGTGTTATAAAGTCAACCTGTAGCTTTAATATATAAAAATGATAGAATCTGAAGCGAGACGATGTATGAAATATTCTTACTTTGTACGATATCAAGACAAAATACTCAACTCAAACACGCCCTAACATAAAAGGTGCACTCGATTTTCTCTTTTCGATACAATTGTTACCCATTTTTTGGAATTTTTTCTTCAGTCACATAATGGAAGGGCAGACACGAAAATTACTGAACTAATAGATTGATATGTTTTCCGTCCGTGGTAATTTTTTCATAAAAATCGGAGGTTATGCATTTTCTTCATCCAACTTGAAAGATACCCATGTCGTCGACTTGATATCTAATTGTTCTGCTTAACTATGTACTAGATAAATTGAAAACTTATGCAAATGGTGTTTTTAAAATAAAACACTCGTAATTGAGAAGAAAATTGCAATTTTGTTTGTTTCTATTAACTTTTAAAAATTTTGTCACTATAGTAAACAATACATTAAACATTTATCGCCTTCTCTAACAAAGAGCTTCGATTCTTTTGTTCTATTTCAACCTGGTTTCCGACTGTAACGGCTCATCAGTATAAACAAGTATATGTTCAGTGTATACATATCAATATGCATAGTAAACAATAGGTGACGTCAGAAGTTTCATCAATACAAAATATCTTTTATTACTATAAACTGTTTCTTAATTTAAAGAGAAACGTATATTCTTTTTAAGTTACAAAGCTGTTTTGTGCTTTCACCTGACAATAATTCTATTAATTAGATCAAGAATTAAAAATTTCAAAGAAATAATGACAATCAAGCACTTTTAACTTTATTGATATTGTTATTAAGACAATAAAATGTTAATACCCAAGCTCACCTATTGTTTGTTAAAAAATAGGAAGTAGTGAATAACACTTGTAAAAGCATTAATGGATGTGTCAATTATGTCCCAACAGACAATAAAACTATACTTAATTAATTTTTCCTTATTTGTTTAGGTTTTTTATTAATTAGGCAGTTGATTAAATTTGTAGAAAAAAATAAAGTTATATCCTTTACACAGAGAAATGACACTTGTCTATAGCTATTTTATCAAATACACATGTTACACTGTGCTTGTCTTAATTCTTTTAAATAAGATGAATAAATTAAGGCTTTACAAAAATCACAAAAATTAGCTTTTTTGTGAGGATAAAAAGTTATAAAAAAACTTTGTTATTGCAATATACAATGTAATCATAAGTAATCTAAAGTAATCATGATTACTTTAAAGAAAAGTAATCTAATGTAATCGCTTACATATGAAATAGGGTGTAATTGTAATGTAATCGATTACATTTTATTAGCAAAGTAATTGTAATTTAATCGATTACATTTTAAAGTAATCGACCCCATCCCCGCCGTCATAAATCGAAAATAAACTGACAACACCATGGCTAAATATGAAAAGACAAACAGACAAACAATAGTACACATGACACAACATAGGGAACTAAATAATAAGCAACACGAACCCTCAAAAACTAGGGGTGATCTCGGGTGCTCCGGAAGGGTAAACAGATCCTGCTCCTCATGTGAAACCCGTCGTGTTGCTCATGTGATAAAAAATCCGGTAAATAGTCTAATTCGGTAGGTCACATTCATGAAAGGGTAGGGGATTGTAGTTATGACGTAAGGAACATACCCGATATCATTTGTGAAACGGTTTTAAAAGTGAAAGAGCGGAAACAATTTCAGTACATATAAAGTTACCTGTAGAATATAAGCCGACAGAAATCTACTTTAGATGCAGCACCCAAGGACATTGGAGACGGAATTGTCCAAAAACGCATCCAGTCAAGCAATATGAGATCATGGGGACAAGTATTGTGTTTCGCCATATTGATAATGAATCTTGATAAACATGAACATTTTATAACATATCAGTACATTTCATTTGACTACGAAATATAATACAATAGAAGAAAAATAAAACTATTGGAAAGATATTGATACAAATTCATTGTTTTGAATATTATTGATAACGGCTATTAAATCCCAGTTACCACGATTCCACCAGTTACGTGTAACAAAAACAATAATCAGTCTATATAATAATGCTGAAGTTGTTTGGAAACTATTTCAGCCCAATTTTAGATATTCATGTTGTTTAAAATCAAGCTACTGTTTCGGTTCAGTTAAAATTAAAGTAGCTGCTTTCATGTTCAGTTTCGACATCACCAAGAACAACCAATATTTGGGACCAATAAAAACGTCGTCTTTTTTATTCTTTAAATTATGATTATAAAATATTTGATGCATGGACTGATTGTAAGGTGAATATTCTGTCTGGCTTTATTTATCGTTCATTTTTAACGCCGCTGGGGCATTTGCAATAAGGATATGCCTTTTTTACCCTCTCTGCCGTGGTATTTGCCAAAAAATACCACGAGCATGTTCTTGAGGGGTATTTGCGAAAAATACCAGTCTTGAGAATGAATTTCCCGCGCCTTACGGCTCGCGAAATTTAACATTCTCTCTACTGGTATTTTTCGCAAATACCCCTCCTTAACATGATATATCTGTTTAATATCTCTCTGGACAATCAATATTAAACCAATCATGTTTAGTAAAGCAGAGAAGACATTCAGTGTGTGCACTAATGTTATCACTAAAATATTTCCCATATCAGCATATTTTACTGTAAAATTGATTGATTTTGTTTTGCATTTCTGTGGTATTTTTTTAAAATCTCAAGGACTTTTTAAAACTATCAACATTTAGTTTAGGTCATATGATACTTCAAGTTCATAAAAAAGCTAAAAATGTGTTTTTGAGACGTAAATGATTTAGTTATACTATAAAAACGTGTACATGAAATTTCTTTAAAAAGATCATCCCTTATCTTATACAAAATCTTCAAATATGTACTGATATTCAATTTTCGCTTCCAATATAAAAAAGAAGATGTGGTATAATTGCCAACGAGACAACTCTCCACAAGAGAATAAAATGACACAGAAATAAACAACTATAGGTCATCGTACGGCCTTCAACAATGAGCATAGCCCATACCGCATAGTCAGCTATAAAAGGACCCAAAATGACTGTAAAACAATTCAAACGAGAAAACTAACGGCCTTATTTATATAAAAAAAATGAATCGTCTGATTTGTCGATAACTTTTCAGCACATCTTATTAGTACTTTGGCAATCGCACAAACCAAACACAATAATTATTTTCGATTGTAATATTTATTCTGAATATACTAACTACAAAAAAAAAATGAATGCAAAATAATACATTTTTGGAATGATCACTGGCTCTATTCAATATTCTAAATACTCTTACGATACAATCTACACGAGGGTACACTTTTCAAAAAATTACAAAAAGAGCATGAACACCGTTTAACAATTGGCCGTTTCAGAATCGAAAGCATCATGGGTAATTTCATTGTTCGTACCCAAAGTGAAAATAACGTTACGTCATTGGTTGAATTTCCTTTGTTTATAACGTTTTAAACCAATCAAAACGCTTTGGTGTACGCTTTTGAAAATATTACCCAGGATGCATTACATTCTGAAACGGCGAATTAAACATTAAAACATATACTTCCTTTTCAACAAATTGTGTTTTTTTTGTCTACATTCTGTATACAAATTCCAAATGTGATGTTATTTTGTCGATTTTTTGAAATTGAACTTCAGCCAGCCATCAGCAAACTTCGGTACATTTCGGTAGTCCACATGACATGATTGTCAGATCAGCCGAAGTGTGCCAAATGTTAACAAATAATGTTATCTGACAAACCATGCACATAATACATGTAATATATCCCTTGCTTTTCTGATGTTGACCTCATATTGCATTATGTAGTTCATTACCTAATCTTAAACATGTTAGATTAGAACAAGGACACGTTGTTAGATTAGAACAAGGACACATTTTTTGGTTGTGAAGTCCTTTTTATCTAATAACGGGCAATCAAGAAAAGCGCCACCTCGAGGCGCTACGGATTCATCAGTAAAAAAAGGTACATGTACTGATTTTTCTTTTTTCTACCACTGGTTCGATACAACTGATGGTGGACAGTAGTTAACAGGTAAATACAGTATTTGATGCTTCAGTACTATTCTCCGTTGACAAATTAAGAAATTATTAAAACTATTCAATAATTGACAGCAAAATTATTAAAACTATTCAATAATTGACAAAAGAAATTGTTTAACTATTCTTTAGTTGACAGAAGAAATTATTAAAACTATTCAATAATTGACAGCAAAATTATTAAAACTATTCAATAATTGACAAAAGAAATTGTTAAAACTATTCTTTAGTTGACAGAAGAAATTATTAAAACTATTCAATAATTGACAGAAGAAAATATTAAAACAGTTGAATAATTGACAGATGAAATTATTAAAACTATTCAATAATTGACAGAAGAAACAACACAACATAAGAACAAACGAACGAACGTTAAAAATCAGTAGCACTTTGCCTAACCTAATTAAATGATCGGTCCGAGGCACAAAATAATAACAAAACAGCAAATTAAAAGTACTTAGTGTTACTGGAGGCTAGTTCAAAGCCATCACAACTAATTTATCAAGTATGTTTAAATCATGTTGCTTTTCACGTATATAAGTATTTATACATCCCTTGAATTTTAACTTTTGTCTTATATTTTTCATTTTTTAAGTTTTAAATTTTCATTTTCCCAACATTCATACTATATCATGTATATGTACATGTTGCGTTTTTGTTACGTAATCAGAAATCAGAGGTGGCATCTGTACGTGTAAAGGAGATTAGCCTATTTCATTTAATATTGATACATAAAATAAATGTGATCAAGATGATAAAATAATGCACATCTACTAAGAATGTTATATGTGTTAAAATCAATTTTCTAAAACAGCCGACGAACTCCTCAATGGACTATTCTTGCATGTTTATCAAAGAGCGCACGCGGTTTTTTTTTAATGTTTGGTGCCATCAGAATACTATTTACCTTGATGTTTTGTGCCTCCCCCTCCATTTTGAAGGCCTGACTGTGATTTTGGAGGAACAGTAATTATTGAGTGGATATATGTCATTGTCCGCTTATCTGTCCTTTAAAAAGGATAATTGTACTAATTTAATTTTAAGTCACCTAGTGACAAAAATATTTGGTTATCGTCAGTTTATCTGTCTTTTACCGGACAATTGTACTTATTTAAATAAAATAAAATAAAATAAATAAATAATCTTTATTTCAAGAGGATGATCCCATTAGTTAAAAACTAATCTTCCTGAGAGTCCTCAAAATAATAATAAAATATTTATAAGTACATAGAGTATTATAAAGTTATATTATACACAATATACAATTGTATTTAAATAATAATGAAAAAGCATATTTATTAATTTGCACAATTGATGAAAAATGTGTAACATTTTGTTTTAAAAGATTCAAGTGTATTACTCATTTTTATTTCATAAACTGTTCCATATTTGAGAACCTGAATATGTAAATGTTTTCTTTAAAAAAATTGTTTTTGGTTTTGGAAGATTTAATAGTTTTTCATCAGCTGAACGTAAGTTATGATTTTGATTATCAGTAAAATGAAAATTTTCTTGTAAATAGTTAGGAACCATACCATTTAATGATTTAAATACAAGTATTGCCTTTTGGTATTGAATGCGTTTTTCCACATTTAACCAGTGTAAACTATTAAACAATAAACTGGATGATGTCATTGTGCCAGCTTCTACTATAACCCTAGCAGATTTCTTTAATAACTTATTAAGTTTATTTATTCCACTTTCACAACAGCTTCCCCATATATTGCAACAATAATCAAATAATGGCAGAATATAAGCATTAAAATAGATAATACGTATATGCACAGGTAAATATTTTCTTATCTTTTGTAATAAATTGATTCTGTTTGATAAAGTACATGACATTTTATCTATCTGCTGATTCCAATTTAGGTTTTTGTCAATATATAAACCAAGAAGTTTTTCACAATCTACATTTTCTATTTGTTCATTTGAAATATTGATATCTAAACTGTTTCCAGTTGAACAAAGCCTTTGTTTCGAACCAATAATTATTGATTTACACTTTTTGGCATTTAATTTCATACAATTTTGAGAACACCAGTTTTCAATTACATGAATATCATTTTGAAGGTTAGAAGTTAACTGAAGTAAATTATTACCTTTACAATGAGGGCCCTCGTGGGGTTTTTGATTATGTGATTACTTGGCCGTTTTTTTAATGATTATTAAGCCAAATATTTCATGATTATTTGATTACCTAGGACTGTATTTTTAGTTTATGATTATTTGATTACTAAAGATAAGCAAATATTTAATGATTATGTGATTATATTGGCAAAAAAATGGTGATTATGTGATTACTAGGACCCCCCCCCCCCCATGAGGGGCCTCTACAATGTAATGTAGAATAATCTGCATATAAATCTATTAATGAATGTTCTATAATAAGTGGTAAATCATTGATATATAAAATAAATAACAGAGGGCCCAGGATAGAACCTTGTGGTACCCCATTTTTATGCATTTAGTATTAGACATGACGCTTGTTGGCTTCGTTCAAACAAGTATGACTTAAACCAGTCTAGTGTATAATTTGAAACATTATAATATTCAAGTTTTTTTCAATAAATTATATGATTAACCAGATCAAAAGCTTTCTTTAAATCTAAAAATATAACTCCGTTATCTCTCCATTATCTATATTTGCTAACCATTCATCTACTAATTTAGTAAGTGCAGTAGCACACAAATATCTAGGTCTGAAACCTGACTGTGTAGTATTAAGAAGGTCATTACTATTTAAAAATATATACAAACTATTAGCTATATGTCGTTCTATGATTTTTGAGAGACAAGGCAAAACTGCTATTGGTCTATAATTATCAGGATTACAGGCATCGCCACTTTTAAAAATTGGGCAAACTCTTTCAGTTTTAAAAATACTTGGAAATTTACCACTTTTGATGCTTAGATTAAATATATATGTCAAGGCTGGTGCAATGACATCGCTGCACATGCTCAAAATATTTGGCCCGACATCATCTAAACCAGTTGCTTTAGACTTGTCAAGTTTTTTTTAAATACATGTTTACATCTAAAATACTCATTTCTGCTATAATTAATTTTTCACTACCCGTTTGTAACTTTGATTTTACAAATTTATTGAGTGCATCAAAACTGGCACCATTATCATTATTACATAATTTGTTATCAACTATACCTTCAGCAATATTTGTGAAATGCACATTAAATGTATTTGCTATATCAACATTATTTTGAATTACATTATTTTTATATTCTAAATGCGTGATATTATTATGTTGTTTTTTTTTAGGATTTAGACTTTTGACATACTTCCAAATAGTTTTACTATCTTTACAATTTGAAATAGCATTTTGGAATTTTTTTTTCTTTGCCTGTTCTACTAAAAATGTAACCTTAATACGCCAAATTTTATGATTATATATATTACCAATTCTGTGAAAATAATCTCTTTGGTGTCTAGCGCTATTTATATCAGAAGTCCACCACTCTGGTTGTTGGGTATTTTTTACCCTTTTAATTTTCTTAGGAGCATGTTTGTCTAGGGTGCTCAGAAATAAATTATACCAATAATTAGCTGCTTCATCAACATCTCCAATCGATTCAATGAGATAAAAAGGAGTATTTGTTAAATTTTCAATACATTTATTTTTATCAAATTGTTTGAATGATCTATATTCTATGGACAAATGCTCCATTTTTGATATTTCGGCCATGTCCACTATCAATATTGATATTGACCTGGTGATAAAATATAGGTTTATGTCCAACACTCAGGTATGATATACATTTATCAACATCAAAACAACCGTTCAACTACATTGTATATCGTTAGTACAATCATCTTGAAGGAAAGTTTTCTTGTAAAGCAGGTAAATTTAAAATTTGTTGTAATGTCTTTGGTTTGTCACCAAATTGTTTTGAATTATATTAAATATTTTTTAAAGAATTATTTAAAATTTTAATTGATCTGCAATTTCTATTTTGAAAAACAGAAAAAAATCTTTCTATATTGAAGTATAGATTCTGGGTACTGACTTTGTTAATCATTTCGATAACGTGCGATTCCATTCTTTTATTTGCATTTATGAATATATCACTTTAACTGTTTATTCTGGGTTTTTTTGTGATGTCAGTTTGACGTGTCTCTGTACTTGTACCCCCGTCATTGTGTTATTGTGTTATGGTAAATTTATGTATTCTTTTTTTTCTTTTTTGCTAGTTTGCTATGTCTGTGTGCCCTTTTTGTGTTTCTTTGTTGCATGTGGCTTGACTCTGTGCTTGTGAAGCCCGTTATTGTGCTATTGTAAATTCTTGTATTATTGTGTTTCATTTTTAATGATGGCCTTTGTCTGAGTGCCTTTTCATGTTTATTTTTGCACGTTTTTTGTGGTTGCTGTGGTTGTTGATTGCCTTACCCCGTTTTTGTCATTATTGCCTTATGCGTCTGTTCTGTTAACACTGCTGTCAATATAAAGAAATGTTATGCGACTGTCATGCAAGCGATAGGTTAAGCTAGCTATATAACAAAGTATAATTCATCGTTTTCTACATAAGAAAATGCCTGTACCAAGTCAAGAATATGAAAGTTGTTATATCCATTCGCTTAATGTGTTTGAGCTTTTGATTTTGCCATTTTAGTACGGACTTTTCTCGGCGTTTGGTATTTTTGTGATTTTAGTTTTTATCTGATTAAACTAAAGTACGTACTACCTTTAAGAAACTAAGGTGAGGAATACTACAAGACAGGTAAATAATCAATCGAAACGAAAACATTTCTTTTTTGAAAAAAAATTTCTCCTTCTATCTCAATTTGTGAGATTTAAGTTTCAGATGTTCCGGAGCACCTGAGATCACCCCTAGTTTTTTTAGGGGTTCGTGTTGTTTATTCTTTAGTTTTCTATGTTGTGTCATGTGTGCTGTTTTTTGTTTGTCTTTTTCATTTTTAGCCATGGCTTTGTCAGTTTGTTTTAGATTTATGAGTTTGACTGTCCCTTTGGTATCTTTCGTCCCCCTTTTAAAACTCTTGATAAATGTCATAAATACATTTTTTGCCATAAATCCTATCATATTATCTTATTTTCAGTATAATTGTGGAACTTCGAACAAATTGCTGTTTGTAGTCCCTTTTGCCTAAAGGAACACAATGGGTAGTAAAAGGAAAGTTTGTATCATTGGTGCAGGGCCATGTGGTGTGACAGCATTGTTTCACTTTGATCAGATCAGCGATCCTTCGACTGAAGTAGTTTGTTTCGAGAAAAGTGACACATGGCTTGGGCTGTGGAACTTTACATGGATGACGGGTAAATAATTAATATTCTCTTATTAACTATTGTATTTGATTAGGCATATTTAAGGATTAGGATATAAGGATTAAAAAGATGAATACATTTTTTTTGTTACTTCTACTAGATCTTTGAATGAATGCAGTGCAATAGACGAACTCCTAAGACCACCAAAGTAATTAAAGTAAGGCACAACAATGGTCTATCTACATAAAGAGACGAATGCTTTCAAACGGAGAATTCAAATTGATAAGCGGAAGGAAAAAACGAGAAAAAAACCAACATAAAACAACCCATCATGACCAAACGAATCCAACGAAACTCAGGGATGATTTGATTTGATTTTAAACTTATATATATATTTTTTTTTTATCAAAAATTGACTATTTGTTTAGGGGCCAGCTGAAGGACGCCCCGGGTGCGGGAATTTCTCGCTACATTGAAGACCTGTTGGTGACCTTCTGCTGTTGTTTTTTTTCTATTGTCGGGTTGTTGTCTCTTTGGCACATTCCCCATTTCCATTCTCAATTTTATTTGAAGTTATTTTGTGCATATTGTCTTCTCAGAAATTATATAAAATTTTATATCTTATAAAAGTTTTTTTCATACTTCAAATTTTGCATTATACTTTTATATCTGTATTACTCACAGTAGAAAATGACAAAAGCTTCAAAATAAGTTGATTGTCAAATAAAAAAATGATGCATTCTTCTGAAATGAGATAAAATAATTATAATTGCACGTATAATGTTTTATGGTCCTTTCAAGACACAAAATAGTCCACGAAGATGAACTCTTCTTTCGCTGTTATAGGAACTGATGGATTTGGAGAACCATGTCATGGTGGCATGTACAAACATCTTTGGTCGAATGGTCCGAAAGAAGGTCTAGAGTATCCGGATTACACATTTGATGACCATTATGGCAAAGCAATACCGTCTTTTCCTCCTCGCCGCGTCTTGAGAGATTACATGGAAGGTATTTTCCTTTTTTTTTTTTTTTCTACAGGTTGGGTTGTAAGTTATTTGGTGACAATTTCTTTTTATTGAAGCGTCATGGACGATTTATCATCTATCATGTCTATAATTATAGACGGAACGCTCGTCTGGCGGACACATTTTATAGCCTGGTATATTTAATGATTTACATGTTTTAGCTTATATTTATATACATTAATATTTAGTTATATTACATTTTTATGTGTTTTGCTTTACTCTGTTGTCACGTGAAGCACGTGATCTTATGAGTGTTGCATCTAACTGAGAAACAAAATAAAATTCTGAAATTTCACAGCAAAATCAAAAGTATGGTTTATCATGAAAAATACTTTTACTTTTGTGCCTGTCCCTAGTCACGATGCTCTGTCCTATGTTAGTCTTGTATTAAAAAAAATTAAGTTCATTTATATCTTTCTGAGTTAAGTATAACATCGATTTTCACTGAACTAGTACACATTTTTGTTTTGGAGCCAACAGAAGCCCGCCTCTTAGTTGTGGATTTTCAACGCAGACCCATTGGTGACATTTGGTTATTTTCTAGTTGTGTTGTAGACCTTTTGGTGACATTTGGTAATTTTCTGCTTTTGGTCGGGTTGTTGGGTCTTTGACACATTCCCCATTAGTGTAATTATAATATGCTAAGGGAGCTACCATTTGATTTTTAGGGGGGAGGGGCTAGGATGAAATTTGAAAAAAATAGGCAGGACAGGAGTTTTGAGTTAAAAAAAAAAAAGGCAGGATGAGACACTTTGCAAAAAAAAAAAGGCAGGATGACAATTTAGGTAAAAAAAAGTCAGGACCGAATAGAGTGAAAAATAAAAAGGCAGGACAGAGATTACAACTAAAAAAAATGCAGGACAAAATTTTTCATCCTAGCCCCCCCCCATAAAAATCAAATGGTAGCTCCCTAAAAGGTAGTAGTGATGTCTCAAACTGACGTCAGAATAATAATCTAATTTGATTTTTTCTTACAATGAATCAAATTATTTTGGTGAAAAATAAATACGTTATACCTTTGAATTGTCCTTTTTAGGGAGGCTTGTCAAGAAAAGTAAATCAGATTTAAAGCGTTTTATCAAATGGAACACCGTTGTAAGGTATGTGACCTACAACCAAAAATCAGATGACTTTACAGTGACAGCGGAAGAACTTAAAACAGGTCGCACATTCGAAAGCAAATTTACACACGTTATTGTTGCTATTGGAATATTCAATAATCCGAACAAACCAACTTTTGATGGCATTGATACTTTTCCTGGACGAATAATTCATTCGCATGACTTCCGAGATGCTGCACAGTTCAAAGGTCAACGTGTATTGGTTGTTGGAGCTAGTTATTCCGCGGAAGATGTAGCTCTACAATGTTTGAAATTTGGAGCAAAAAGTATTGTCACATCTTATAGGTCGAAACCAATGAACTTTAAATGGCCAGCTGGAATTGAAGAACGACCATTAATAAAGAAAATTGATGGAAAAGTGATCAATTTTATCGACGGAAGTTCGGCGGAAGTAGATTCAATAATTCTGTGTACAGGATACAAATATAGTTTTCCGTGCCTGGAAGAAAGTTTACGCCTGGTGTCAACGCTATCGGTATATCCTGCTGGTTTATACAAGGGATCCCTCTGGTTAAATGGTGGTAATCGAAAATTGTTTTACATGGGAACGCAGGACCAGTACTTCTCGTTCACAATGTTTGATGCACAGGGACTATGGATATCCAGGTACAACATCTTTATAATTATGTCGAAAAGCGTAGTCGAAAAAGAAAATCATACGCTCCTTACAATGTCCATGTAACATTAAAAATTCTGGAACCAATTTTTTATTACCCTAAGATTTTTAATTTTTAAGCAATTTATACTACACAATGTATTACTCTATACTGTATACATGTCTTTATTTAAGGGTCCTACTAAAATGCGCCCGGGAGCGCCAATTCTCCTAGTTTGTATCTTTTACGTATTCCTCACATATCTGTTTTATGAATACATTTGCAGTATATTGATTTGTCTGTTGTACTCTGTAGATGCAATTGAATGTATTACAGTGCTACTCTATTTTCCAATCAATTGTTAAAGACCGCATATTGACCTCTAGATGACCATATACAAAATATGCTTTAGCACACAAGGTTGGGATTTTTTTGGATTAAGTATCTCCCTTCGCTTCCTCATTTTATTTACTCCTGAAAATCAGTAGCCTGATGCACATCAAATTACATAGAATACTTTTACATGAACTTTCGGTTTATGAAGTTTGACGGTAACCATTTGGATGGCTTGTGCAGATAACCACTATCTCACAATTGTATTACTAAACATTGTTCAGAATTTGTATATATATATCTTCTAATATATTATCATTATTAAACTTATCATTTAGGTTTATTACTGGAACTTTACCGAACGAACCAAAGAGCATTGAGGAAATGAAGAAGGAGGAGCAACAATGGGTACAAAGACGCAAAAACGTTAAAGATTGCCACGATGACATTGACATACAAGCCGATTTTATTCAAGATCTAAGCGACGGAACTGGATATCATCCAGATGCACCAAAGGCAGGTGCATTATTCCACAAGTGGGAACATGATAAAGTGGAGAATATAATCACTTACAGAGACCAGCCATTTAAATCGGTCTATTCTGGTACTATGGCTGCTCAGCACAAACCTTGGTTTCAGGACTTTGACGATTCAATTGCTTCCTTTGTCAAATAGGTAGAGATACACAGTAAAACATATAAATTCCTATTCATGTTTTAATTAGGAAAAACAACATTTTGACCAAGAAAAATGATCATTCATAATCTTGAGAATGTTTAGAATGTAACAATGTGTTTAATATGATTGTATTCTAGAGTATATCACAATGTTTATTTCTTTTATAAAGATATATACATAACCATATGCATTTTTGCATATTATATTATAAATACGTAAATGTTTTCCGGATGCTTTTTCTATATTTAGAACTTTAATAGAGTTATAAAAAAAATTTGATAAGACCGTTGGTTGTTATTGAATCTGCCTCTGAACCTAGACCTACCAAGATGTGTGAAAGCTTCACTATACTAAATATATATAAGAAGATGTGGTATGAGTGTTAATGAGACAACGCTACATCCAAGTCACAATTTGTAAAGTAAACCATTTCAGGTAAAAGTACTGTCTTAAACACGGAGCCTTGGCTCACACCGAACTGCAAGCTGTAAAAAAGGAGAAACGAGAAACACTTAAGAACCACATCAACAAACGGCACATAATTCAAACAAATCCTGCGAGTTTAAACGTTTTAACAAACCTTCACTGTAATAATAGTGTACATCACTACATAGAAAGACACACTATAAAATATGAATTGAAATAGCTTAAGTCAATTAAATGACATATTAACACACAAGTGGACATACACTGAACATGTAAGCGAGTGTTCCAACTCTCCCTAAAACTGGTACAGTGGTGTTACAGGACAGTTGAAAATGTCATCTTCAAAACATGAAATTTTACTCATTGAAAGTCATTGTTTAAAAAAATATTCAATTTTAGGGAGCTACCATTTGATTTTTATGGGGGGGGGGGGGGGCTAGGATGAAATTTGAAAAAAATAGGCAGGACAGGAGTTTTGAGTTAAAAAAAAGGCAGGATGAGACACTTTGCAAAAAAAAAAAGGCAGGATGACAATTTAGGTAAAAAAAGTCAGGATAAACTAATAAAAAAAAAGGCAAGACCGAATAGAGTGAAAAATAAAAAGGCAGGACAGAGATTACAACTAAAAAAAATGCAGGACAACATTTTTCATCCTAGCCCCCATAAAAATCAAATGGTAGCTCCCTTACCACAAATCAGAAGATTATGTACTCTTTTGTTGTTTCAATGCAAAACAGTACACCGTTGTTCAATAGTCATTAATCGGTTAGGCCAAAACAAATCCGGGTGACATACATGTACCAAAACAGAAAAACATCAACCATAAGAGGAAAACAACGGAACAACAGAAACACCAAATCCGGGTGATATACATGTACCAAAACAGAAAAACATCAACCATAAGAGGAAAACAACGGAATAGCAGAAACACTTTTAACACTACTACAAAAACAAACGCCAGCATAATTAAAAACGGACTATGTGATAACAACTGCAATTTTAAGGATAAAATGTGCGTCACACAAATGTACTAAAATGTGCCCAAAAATGTAACTGCATTTGATACGTTACACGATAGAAACATATTGATTATAATCTAAAAGCAGTTATAGTAAATAAAAATTATAGGCCAGAGCACCTGACAATGATGAACAGCCTTGATAGAACTTGACCTTAATGGTATTCGAAATACCAGGTGAAATATCATCAAATTAAAGAAATTCACGAAGACCAGTTGTTAACCACAGATTATTTACTTTGAGGAAATTATTTCAAATGAATAGATGTGTAAAAGTTTATAATTAACCACAAAACATTCTACCGAGAAAAGGTCTTTTCAGGTTTCCACAATTAAAGATAATATATTATATAAATTAAAGAAAATGTATTTGAGCGAAACATGCTATATATATCTGAATCACCAAATCATTCATTAACAAAGCAATAATAGAATACACTTGTAATTGCAGTCGAATATTTAAATGCATATGATAATGCATTTGACATATACACAGTGATACATTGAAAAAATATAGAATCAAAAAATGAAATATCCCATTATTGGCAATAATACTAGTAGGTTATGCACCGTTCATTGCCAGGATTAATTATAAAATGATGAAGGAAAAGCATGAGTTCGTATCGCAAAATGTATCAGTTCTTATGATTTATATATTTTGATTTGAAATATTGGTAAACTGCTCTTGCCTTAATTTCATGAGGTTATATTTCACCCGAAATTATGGACTCCTAGCTTACAAGTAAAGAACAATAAAATGCAAATTAAGGAGGATCGAGGGTATAAAAATTTCAGAAAAAAATCAAACATTTGTTTTTCATTACAAATTTTGTTTATTTCCTTTTGTAATTGTTACTTTATCACATGGTACAAAAATCTTTCAAAACAATCAATTCGTGTTGGCCCCAGATGACTTTTAAAATGTATACATCATTGAAAAAGTTCCAAATTATCTCCCTTTGGTGGAAAAATGCCATTTTTTGGCTTTAAAATTGAAATATCTTTTTCAACTCATCTGGCCTATCTTTTTTAATATAATTTCCATATAAGCTGTACTTAAACTAAATAATTGTAAAATTTGAGCAATTTCTGTAATAAATTTCTTTTTTTTATTTCGATATTTACCTTTATTTCTCTTATTACTTCAACAGAAAAAAAACACCTTTACAAAAATGTATGCTTCTTTCGAAGGCAGATTGTGAGCGCAAATGAACGGTGACCCCACTTTTTTATTTTATTTTTCTATTAACTATAAGATAAAGTTCTTTTATAGAAGAATATAGAGAAATCCTATATAAATGACCCGCGAACCCCCTTAAAGGCAAAAAACAAAGGAAAATAAGCACTTTAATTATAGATAGTTTTCAAAAATTTGTAATAATCATGGTGCAATCATTTCTGGCTAATCTAGATGTATAAATACAAAAAAAAAAAAAAGAAGAATAATAACCACATTCATTTATAGTTCTAATTATTTGTAAAGAAATCTTTCTTCGTCGGTATTTGCAGAATTTTCTAAACTTGTCACCTAAATAATTAATACCTTTGAAATTCATTCAAAATACAGAGTGCCAAATAAGTAACAAAATGAAGAATTTTAAAGGGACCTGCCCTTTCAATTTTTAGAGTTCGGTCATGTCCCGGATTTATAATAAAATTAACACTACAGATAATTAGACCGAAAACTAAATACGCATAGTTTGAAATAAGTAAAAAGATGTTTTAAATTTTGTAGAGTCAAAATAATTTAGAATTATCTCCCCTTCACTATAAATTTGCCAACATTATGTAACAAAAGGATTTTTGGAGCTGAAAAAATTATCATAACATTGGGAGCTCGTTTAGAGGTATAAAAAAGATGTTTTAAATTTTGTAAAGTCAAAATCATTTAGAATTATCTCCCCTTCGCTATAAATTTGCCAACATTATGTAACTAATGGATTTTTAGAGCTGAAAAGAGTATCATAACATTGGGAGCTCGTTTAGAGGTATAGGTTTTGCCTCAAAGGAATTTGCACCAAGACTAGTCAAATGAAAAAGAAAAAGATTATGCTCTTAGTTAAGAACAATTCCAACATACGCCTATAAAATGTTTATGATAGTTGTCTCGCTTGCAATTATAAAAAAGTTCAAGTTTTCAATTTGAACTTTCATGTTCTGTGTTGCGGTATTGTAGCATCGCTCTCCCAATTGAGACACCTTAAAATATTAATTCTAGCATAATTTGTACATTCAATAAGCTCAAGAGGAGCATACCTGAGCATCTGATTGTTTTACTCTGATATTGGTTTTGATTCCTTGTATAGCGTTTTTATTGACTGTTTTCCTTCTTGGCAAAGTTGTGTTATCCTTTATATCGACTTATTGTTATTATGGTTGTTCTCTTGGCATTGTTTACAAAAATAAAAAAATAATGGAAATGCATCAATTCAAACTTTTTTTTTCGAACATCATAATATTGGAAGTATACAGATGGAAAAAAAAGTGTTGCATCACCAAATTGATATTCAAATTAAAAAACACTCTTTATTTTTTTGTGATATAAATTGTTGAAATAGGGATTTAAATATCACCTGAGATTTATCAATAAATATTGACTCGATAAGTTCTGATCTGCACATGCGGCTGCTGTACTCGTAAACAATAAAACAGATGTTTTATCCTCATTGTTTTCAACGCTTTAAATAACCAAATTTATAGAGTTATGTGATTGACACCTTGTAATTGGTCATCCACAATTCATAACTGCAGCAAAATGGCAGATAATCAGCATGAGAGAAGCAGGTATGTCGCTGTGACAATTGCACGTATTGTTGGTCATCACCATTCCACTATAGGTCGTTTTGAGAATAAACCTCAGGCAACAAACGATGTTAAAGACCTTCCGAGATCAAGACAATCTAATTACAATTAAATTTCTCACTCGCTCATTTTTTAATGCTTGGTCGCTGCGTACGCAACGACCAAGCATTAAAAAATGAGCGAGTGAGAGATTTAATTTTAATTAGATTGAAATCAAGAAGACCCCTATAATATCTGCTAGGGAAAATCAAGAATAATGAAGGTTTGTCAGAAGGAAACCCATTGCAAACAATACAATCATAAAAAGAGAGCCATAAAGGAGACTTTATACAAGAACTGTTCGAGATCGACTCATCGCTACTGATTATCGTGACATAAGACCATTTCGGAGACCTTTGCCTACGAACGGACACACAGTTGCCCGTATCCAATATAGTGCAGAGCTCGCCAAAGTTGGAAATTAGCATCGTGGATGACAATGGAATTCCAATGGAATTCGATTTATCGTCCTTGCCCATACTAAAAGATATGCATAGTTGATTTTTTCTTATTAAGCTCACATGGGCGTGCATACTGCTTCATAAAGTACATGTATTTGGTTAATCAATTTTAAAGAACACATATACTGGAATACATGAATATCACAAGTGAACAAATTCATTGCGGTCTGTTTAAAAATCTGATTGTATATTTTGACCGACAAACAAAATAGTGTTAAGATAAGGACTTCAATCAAAGACTATATATCCCATCTGATCTAATTTTCGACCAACAAAAAAGTAGGTGATAAACTTTTATATGAAACCAATTTACATCGTATGATTGTCACATACACGATTCTCAATTTGAGTTATTAAGTATTGATCAAGCAATTGTAGAAAAGTACAATGTCATTTACCACACGAATAACTTTTAAAATGCACCCACCTTACACGTGCCACATAAGACTACATTATGTTCCATTTGAAAACATATTTATCTGTCGTCAAATGATAGTGCAGTGTAATTTCTGTTAGATAAGTTTTAAGGTCAAACAAGGACATTTTTGTTTCTATATGTCAGCCTTATTGCATATTCTAAAATCATATCATATCATTGAAATGTATAAAGACAAGAAAAATATTTAAAAACAATATGCTTTATTAAAATTTAAGTAGAAAAAAACCCAAAAAGCCTAATTTTCCAGAAGATCTCATGAGAGTGAGACTAATGAGTGACACAACAAAGTAATTGTTTGTTATTCATCAGTTAATTCCCTTATCCATTGAGGGGTCTCGGTTATCGAGTGGTGTAAGTAGTTATTACTGAAATTACTAGCCAATAAATACTAATGTTGTGAGTTCAAACTCCGATCGTGTGGATGAACTTCAGTCCAATCTTAATGGAAAAAGATTGTTAGTTTTCTTACCGATGGTCGGTGGTTTTCTCCGGAAACTCCGGCCTACTCCACTAATTAAAACTGGCTGCCGAAGTAGTACAAACTGCATAAAAAGGCGTTAAAACACATAGCTTAAATCAAATCACTAATCCACTGCAATCAAGCTTGTTGCTAAATCAACAGTGATGCCATTTGCTACGAAAGGATAAGCAGATCCTGCTCCACGTGTGGCACCTGTCGTTTGCTTTAATTAATCATACAACCCATCCACAGCACACTACACACTTTCAAAATATAATGTAAAATATGGAAACAAGTGATTAGGAAACCCATGTTCCCGAGAAGTTTTGAGTGAATTCACGTGAGGTTCAGCATAGGCAGAGATAGAAAATCTCACAATGTGCTATATTCAAGAGAATATATTATTACATTTTTAAATGTTGATAAAGCGGAAACAACTAAAGATTTACAGTTTTGTGCAGGAGTATATATTCCAGACCTGTAGAGTAAATAAAGAGCTGTTTATAGTTTGTAAACGCGTAGTCGAGACCATTAAATCACCAATTGATGCAATCGGATCTTAAAATACAAAACTGTTATATCAATTCTAAGGAAACTGATATAAAATATTGTCAAATAATAAAATTTAAATTTGTCATACGTCGTCTGCGCTTGGGTGTATGTTTTCAAAGCAACTCTGTTAAGTGAGGACATAGGTTTAAATTCTGGCTTAATTAAACCAAAGCATTCACATTTTAATTTAGTATTTACTCTCTTTCACTAAACATGCGGCATTGAGGAATACAAACAAAAACTGGTCGAATCGGAGTTCGAAAACATTCGTCCGGGAAGAGTGACATTCCTTTCTCCCGAATGTTCACTTGTGAACTACAGACTTAGGAACACGAACCCAATCAAAAACGCAAGTGCTCTTGTAAAGAAAGCAGATATTACTCTACATGTGGCCTCTGACATGTGGCACCCGTCGTTTTTTTCCTTCTTACTTCAGACCATCAAATATTCTACGTGCAATGCAGACGTAAAAAAAAAAAAAAAAAACAAAAAAAAAAAAAAAAAAACAAAAAAAAAACAACAAAACAAAACAATTGCAGCCTTATTAGATGCTGTGTTATAAATTAGGTATTTATTAATATAACACAGACAATGCTTATCTAGTGTGTTAAGCTCATTATAACATTACTGTCTAGTCCGTCAAATGCAAAATAACATTACTAACCTAATTGAATAAGATGAAACCGTGCTTTGGAAAAGGTTCAAAGTTGAGATTGTTAGATGCGATAGGTATTTAAGGAAATTCGACACAACCTCTTGTATCATTTCTGCAGACAATATAGAAGGGACACCATTATTTTTTTAATCAGGTCAGTTAAAAGTATATTATATTTTCATTGATTTGTTTTAAAATCATGTTTGCTAGTTAGATGTTTAGTTTAACGAAAGGTACCGGTGAGCTGTTTATTTATTGAAATGTACAGCTGCCGCTTGTGTCATCTTTTGCAGAAAATAATTTGAAGGAATCTGTCTTCGTTAATCAGATAAATTAAAAAAGTATGTTGTATTGTGAAATGATGGCTTTTTTCCTTTTTAGTAACGTATTTATGCAGACAAAAGCACAATCACTGCAATAAATAGATTATTTTTATAATACCGACTTTTGACCTCGAAATATATAATTTTCAACAGTAACATACTATGTTATAGGACATCTTGGTACTCGGGTAAGGTTAGAGCAACCATATAAAGCAATATCAAACACATAATTGGTGCAATTCATGGGGTACTTGTCTTTAATAGACAATAATATTTGTAATTTATAAAGATCGGCGATTCATTTTACTTCCGTAAGTTGCTTATACATGAACGAGTTCCAGGATTTCCTACCACAGAGGGGGTAACCCGTCGAAAGCATTAACTCCTGAACAAAAAGTTGGTTTAATGAAAATGATATACTCAATGAAACAATTAGGATCTTAATATAAGAAAAATTAAGCGTTACTTTACTAAATAACGAAGTACATATATATATATATAAAGAAATTCTAATATAGATTTCATTGCTCGCAGAAACTTTCGAGGATCTAAACACTCACAAATTTGTATTTTTGTATACGTAACCCTTCCGTTTGAACCATCGATAATAAATATATATTTTGTATATTAACTTACATGTCAACATTTATGATACCATATCTGTGAAACTCCTGCAATGGAATTTTCACGCTGAAATCCATTTAACATATTTAAAGGAAAAATGTAAGTAAAATACTTAAAATTTTAACGTTTAGAGATTCAAAATAAGAGTTACTTGAAACATTTTATGCAAACCTTATAAATGTAAGACGGGAATAGGACACGAGAGGAAATCACTAATATAATATTCTCAATAGCCAACATTTTTTACTTTTCAACAAAGATTTCATTTAATTAAAGAATTTTTACCAATTCGCTGTTATTGTTCCCTTTTCTTAAGCAAGACAATGGACGATAAAAGGAAAGTTTGTATAATTGGAGCAGGACCTTGTGGCACCTCAGCATTATTTCACTTTGATCAGATCAGCGATTCTTCGACGGAAGTCGTCTGCTACGAGAAAAGCGACAGGTGGCTCGGACTTTGGAACTTAACATGGATGACCGGTATTTATTGTTCCCGTAGCATGTATTATTTTGCTTAAACATATTTTTTATCCTAATAACATGTAAGAAAAATATATTTTACAAACGTTAATCGTTTTTTAACACTAATTTATCTTTATTTTGGAAATAATGATAAAGTTTGAACACCATGAAACATAATACGGTAGAGTCATTCATTTATATATTGCAGGGTATTTTTTTGTTTTCATATGTGTGAAAAAGCGTTGATGATTTAGGGACAACATCAGATTATAAATGTTCGATTAGCGTTAACCATATTTGAATTTACTTCTTGTCACTAAAAAAATATTTGAAAATCACACAAACTTCAAGCAGAGCGAAACCAGTTGCATCGACGAGGTAAGCGACCTTCCATTTTGCATACATCACACGCCGTACCAATCAATTCTAAATGAAACGTCATGTAAAACTACGATAATTGTTTCATAATCAACGTTTATCCAGAACGCTAACAATCCAAACATAATATAAACCCGGAGAGGTATTTTATTATGCATATGTATATCCAAAGACGTTTTGTGTTTTCGAAATACATGTATTCTGTATATATTTCGTGCAAAATGCATCCAATCTTAAATTGAGTGTTGAAAAGTTCTACACAAAATATTGGTCAACAAGAGAGGTAAAATATACATAAGGACATTTATTCTAGATAGCTTAGAAGTTGGAAATAAACTGAGCACGCCATTGTAAAAAAAGGGAAAAGGCCAAAAGACAAACAACAGTTTACAAATTACAACTAAAAAACATTAGGAATGAGCAACACGAACCAAACCGAAATTGTGAGTGATCTTAGATGCGCATTCTCCCGACAGATACGCAAATCCTTCTCTACGTGTGTTCATAAATTTTTCACTTTTGAATCGACTATATATAACATGTATAATCCGTCTTTCCAAAACACAAAGTCATAAAACATTGTTCATATTTTTTTGCTGTTCTAGGAACTGATGAATATGGAGAGCCTTGTCATGGTGGCATGTACAAACACCTATGGTCAAATGGCCCAAAAGAAGGTCTAGAGTACCCGGATTATACCTTTACTGATCACTTTGGAAAATCAGTACCCTCTTTTCTTCCACGACCAGTTATAAGAGATTACTTAGAAGGTATTTTCATATTTAGTATTTTGTTTTGAAACGTTTGGTGATTATATATATTTTTAAAAAAATATTCGGCATCCGTCCACCGGAGGCCAGAGGGTGATCTAACACTATCAAACCAAGTTCGAATGGGATAACTATTTTACATCCCATCTGTTTAAGATTAGACGAAAAACCATTTACAATACATAAATGTAGTTTAGAACGCCACACAACCATTAAAATATACATTATATATTACTATATGATGTATACCCTTTATGACCCCCGAACACGATGACTAATTATCAAACAATGTCAACTCGCCGCCCTGGCCAATCGGCCCACATTATATCGCCACTTTTTAAACAAAATCGCCCCACTCTTGTTTACCGACTCGCCCCACTTTTGAAAAAGTGTAAAATCAAATTGAACAATCAGTCTTAACTCACTTATTAACGAAAAGGGTTTAAACCCCACTGAACAAAGGTCTGCCAACTCGCCGCACTTATAAACATATCTTCCTTCCTTTAAGTATATTAAATTTCTGATAATCGTATCCAGTTATCCTGGTTTAGTGGTATGTATCGTGGCTTGTTTTGCTTAAGGTGTTGAGTTAGAATCCCAGCATGCACACTGGATTTTTTTCTAAGTTAAATTTGATAGATAGTCTTTTCCAAATAATTAATTATCAGTTTTATAATGGATTTGACATTCCCGTCAAAATGTTACAGAGCAAAGAAACTCAAACTGGGGTGATCTTGTAGTGTGGATCCGGCTCAGATCACCCCTTTTAGAACAAAGGAGCTGGGATGTAATATATGGGACAAATAAATGGACACTTCATTGTGAGTTTATCCCAAAACTCCTGTATACAGATGGATTAGTCAAGTGAAATAAATCTAGTGATACCTTCAGGGCATTTACCGGCAATTATGAATACAATTGTACAGTGAAAGGAGATAGGATTTTTTTAAAATAACACTATGAGGAAGAGGAAATTACCCGACCTTATTAATAAACCCGTATCGTTCACACAATTTTTTTTATTGGCAATTGAGCTGGCATAATAACATCTTTTTGTGCACCATGGTGAAAAATTTGTGATTTCAACCAGAGATATTCCATAATTCAATATACGAGGGAAAGGGTATGACCCCGGAATCACAATTTACGTTTTACGTTGCAAACAAGAGTATCTAATCTTTTTAAAAAATGAGGATTTCTACATTAAGGCTTAGTTCAGAGGAGGTCATATTCGATGCCAATCGTCTCGTCATTCAAAAACTGATTTTGAAAGGTAAATACAAAATGATTGATACTTATGAAAAATTTCTGGCGAATATAATATGATTCGAAATCAATTGTTTTGTTTGTTTCAAACACGTTCGTTTTGTCAGAGACTTTTAAATATTTGATATAGAGAATAAGTCGAATATTATAATATGTCATAGTAATATTCAAGTCTAATAAAGAGCGCAATTGACGACATCAGCAGCACAAGGTATACCCGAATTGAACCTTTTTAAGCTGCACAATAAAAGATAAATCAATTTTCTTTGTTATTTTGTTTGATTAACAAAATTACCGGAATTTTTGTAGATACATTTTACATTTTTCTATTAAAACGCTATTAAAAATGAATCAAGTATCGAAGTTTATTAATGTTTTGACTCTTAAACATGGTTAAAGGACATAGTAAACACCCCTACGTGGATTATTATGCCAATTATTTGTTAACCTGAAACAAAGATAAATTTTCCACAATTATGTGAAAAGTGCAAATTCTACGAAGACTGATACGGGAAAACATTGATGGTATTACACCTTTACACTCAGTCAATAATATGAATTTTATTTAGGCAGGCTTGTCATGAAAAGCAAATCAGATTTAAAGCAGTTCATCAAATGGAACACTTCTGTAAGATATGTGCGCTACAACAAACAGTCAGATGATTTTACAGTTACAACTGAAGATCTAAAGACAGGTCATACATCAGACAGCAATTTCACACACGTCATAGTTGCAGTAGGAATATTCAATTCCCCAGAAAAACCATACTTTGATGGAATAGAGACCTTTCCTGGGAGAATAATACATTCACACGACTTCCGTGATGCTACACAGTTCAAAGGTCAGCGAGTGTTGGTCGTTGGTGCCAAGTATTCGGCAGAGGATATGGCGTTGCAATGTATGAAATTTGGTGCCAAAAGTATTGTGACGTCTTATAGATCGAGCCCAATGAATTATAAATGGCCAATTGGCATTGAAGAACGGCCATTAGTCAAGAAAATAATCGGAAAAGTTGTACACTTTCTTGATGGTAGTTCTTCTGAATTTGATTCAATTATCCTGAGCACTGGTTACAAGTACAAGTTCCCGTTCATGGAAACCAGTTTACGACTTACTTCATCTAGCACTCTATATCCTGCTAGATTATACAAGGGTTCACTTTGGTTGCAGGGAGGTAATAGGAAACTGTTTTACATGGGTGTCGAGCATCAGTTTTTCACCTTCACAATGTTTGATGCTGAGGGACTCTGGATATGCAGGTAATTTTTTTTTATTCTTTTATTTAACATTCGTGTATAATGAATTAAGGCTCCACTAGTTTATTCTCTCTTTTTAACTTAGTAACCTATGTATTAAAGTGTTTAAACTCCCTCAAGGAAAGTTTTTTTTTATACTTTTATGATTTATTTGAGGCCTTTTGCTTTTGGTTTTTATGCTATCGGTTTATAATTTAATTTTGGATGTAACTCGTCTTCTGATTGGCTGAGGCTATTTTGTTATGAGCCCATAGACATAATTTAGTCATGTGACCGTGACGTCATCAACGTTTTTTCATGGTTTTCTAGGGTTTAAAATGGAATTTAGAATTAAATTATAAGAAATGACTGTAATATTTTTTCTGTCTATTCGAAATAACATAAAAAATGTGGTGCACACTGTTGAATAACCCGCTACGCGCGTTATTCAGTGTGCACCAAATTTTTTATGTTATTTCTTCATAGACAGAAAAAATATTACAGTCATTCCTTAAATAATTTTAAAATTCCAGACCTTTAGTCACGATGAATTATACTTTTTGCTACAATACTGAATAATTGTGTTTGAGTTTGTTGATATGTCTTTATTCGGAACTGCTACATTCTGCTAAATCTTAGGGCATTCTTCATTTTATTATGATTCCTAATAAACATTATATAGAAATTGGTATGAACATAATAAAAAAACACGGTTGTATCCCCCTTCTGTATTTTTTAAGGTATATAACAGACACTTTACCAAACAAACTAAAGAGTTGTGAAGAAATGAAGAAAGAAGCACAGAAATGGGTACAGAGATGCAATAGCCTGAAGGACATCCATGAACAAATTGACTTTCAGGCTGATTTTATCAAAGATCTGAGCGACGAAACTGAGTACTCGTCCGATGTGCCTAAGGCAAACACATTTTTCCACAAGTGGGACAATGATAAAAGAGCAAATATTGTTACTTACAGGGACCAGCAATTTAAATCTCTGTATTCTGGTACAGAATCTGCTCCGTGCAGCAAACCATGGTTTCAGAATTTTGACGATACAATTGGCGCTATTGTTTAGGAGATAGAGTAATTATGTATTTTTTAACTGTCTTCAAATAACACCCCCACAATAAACAGTATGCCTAAAAATTGTATGCTTGTATTCTGTATTATATAATTGGTTATCAAAGGTACCAGGATTATAATTTAGTACGATATAAGTTATGCGTAAGAAATATACTTTTGTAATCGTAATTTTTAAAATTTAACAATGTTAAGCTGTACTATTTAGGCTTAAATAGTATGTTTTGTGTAAAACACCAATACAGCATTTAGCCTTCATTAGATTTTGTTATATTTGAAGTAACAAAATATCTATACATAGAATGATTTACAATTTGTTTTTGATATTACAATGCATTAAGAAATATAGGACGAAGAAGACAACAAAGCAGCAGAACTCAACTAATCAAATACGTACACGCGTCATCAATGAGCTTCCCATATTGTACAATACATGGTAAAACATGAAACATTGTTGAAGACCGTACGGTGATCTATAGTTATTCATTTCTGTGTCATTTGGTCTCTTGTGGAAAGTTCTCTCATTGGTAATCATACCACAACTTCTTTTTTATATGCATACATATTTTTGTCCATCTGATGAGTTAAGCCTTTTTCAACTGGTTTTTATAGTTCGTCCTTATGTTGTACTGTTATATCACTGTCCCGGGTAGAGGGTGGGTTGGGATCCCGCTAACATGTTTAACCTCGCCACATTATTTATGTATGTGCCTGTCCCAAGTCAGGAGCCTGTAATTCAGTGGTTGTCATTTGTTTATGTGTTACATATTTGTTTTTCGTTCATTTTTTTTTACATACATAAGACCGTCAGTTTTCTCGTTTGAATTGTTTTACATTGTCTTATCGGGGCTTTTTATAGCTGACTATGCGGTATGAGCTTTGTTCATTGTTGAAGGACGTACGGTGACCTATAGTTGTTAATGTCTGTGTCATTTTGGTCTTTTGTGGATAGTTGTCTCATTGGCAATCATACCACATCTTCTTTTTTGTACTACTAAAATTTACAAACGAGAAATCACAAACTGAAATGAAGTTTGAGTATGTGATGGTTTTAAAAGGCCCACCATTTAGTGAAACAGGATTATAAGACCTCATGACATTCCGAACCAAATAACACCGCAAGTTATCAATAATTAGAGAGGTCCTCATGACATCCATCCTCTACTTTCAGAGGCTAATTATAAAGTAGATTTGAAAAAAAACCAACAGGGTTATTTTCAGAATGCCTTATCAAAAGGGGATATACAAAATAAAATTAAAACTTTTACGCAGAAAGTGATTGAAAAAAAAACCAGAAAGACAGAAAAAACACATAAAGAACAAAAAAATTGTATCAATTAAAGATGACAAATAGGCAAAACGTTTTTTTTTAATTTTTTTTGTAAAAGACCTTTTTTCGCTTCTCGCAGACAATAAAACCTGAAATACACAGTAATATCAGGGTATTCAACATATTTCAAATTATGAAAAAGTTATTCATTACTATTTCTGTTAAATTGATAAACATGGAAAAAAAGAGAAAACACAAAGTATTTGTTTTTGAACAGATCACGAGGTGTCGAGTCCCTTATGAAAATTACAGTATATAAAAATAAGTGCCAAGCAATCACTAGACAAATATAAAGAAAACGCCTTGTAACGTAATACGTAATTTTATTAACATAGATTTATTTCAAACTGAACATTTGGAATCGATATTGCAGTTGTTAGTTTATTTTCGACTAATGAGTTTTGTTATCTAAAAATAAGGTAAAAGATACCAAAATGAACATTAGGAATCTGATGTACAGTAGTTGTCGTTTGTTTGTGCTTGTTTATGTAGTTCATACGTGTTTCTCGTTTCTAGTTTTTATATAGATTAGACCGTTGGTTTTCCCGTTTGAATGGTTTTACATAACTAATTTTTTGGGCCCTTTATAGCTTGCTGTTCAGTGTGACACATGGCTCCGTGTTGATGGCCGTACCTAGACCTATTATTGTTTTCTTATATAAATTGTTATTTGGATTGAGAGCTGTCTCATTGGCACTCATACCACAACAAAAAAGACCAACAACATAACATAGAAGATGTAGTATGATTGTCAATGGAACAACTCGCCACAAATAAATACAGCTATAGATTACCGTATGGCTTTCAATAATTAGCAGCGCCCATATCGCATAGTCAGTACAAAATGTCCCGAAATGACAAATGTCAAACAATTCAAACGAGAAAACTAACGGCTTAACTAATGTTCAAAAGAAATGTACGAAAAACAAATAATATTTATCATGTAACACGACAACCACTAAATAACAGGCACCTGTTTTAGGACAGGCGCTAACAGAAATATTGTGGCAGGTTTAAACATGTTAGCGGGATCCAAACTCACTTCATAACCTTGGACAGTACAACATAAAAACGACATATAAAAAATAAATTAAAAAAGGCTCAACTCATCAGATGGATACACATAGAAATACATCTAACAAAAATTCAAAGTGGACGTGGCCAGGTACTTGTACATCCCAACAAAAGATCCTAAGTACGAATCTAAGAGTATTACCAGTTACTAACAGCTAGTTCAAAGCCAATAACAACCAATACAAAATCATGCATCTAAGACTTAATCAACAAAACAATTTAGACTTAGTCAACAAAACAATACATACAAAGACTAAGCAAAATGAACCCCGCCCTTAACTGGGTGAGTGTCAGACGATCCTACTTATATTGGAACTCATTGTGGCTATCTGGTGAATATTTCACCAAGGTCACAGTAGATCTGTTTGGCTCTAACAGTAGACTGGTTATCTGTTTGACTCTAACAATAGGCTGGTTCTTTTCTCTCAATATACTGGTATCTAATTTGTACTTTTTTTTATCTGTTTGGCTCTAATAGTATATTTACTAGGCTGGTTCTCTTTCTTTTAATTTACTGGTATCAAGTTATCCTTTCATCTGTTTGGCGCTAAAAGCAGGCTGGTTATCTGGGGGTGATCTCAAAATTAGAAAAATGATGAAAATGGATTATTGTCATACCAACAATGCAAACTGCTACTTTAAATAAATACGAATATGAAAAATACATTCAGTTTTTCAGAAATCAAATTTATAGTGTGTCTTCGGAATATCTCATATTAAATACTTTCATAGAATAGTTTCCTACATTGTTTGTGCATATCTATTCTTCATACATCAAGTTCAATGTGTATACAGCTTTTATTTGCATGTAATGATTAACCTTTATTGTTTGTGCATTTGTATCCTGCATACATCATGTGGTATGTGTTTTATATTATCAACTGTGTTCAACTTGTTTATTTGTCGTTACTTATTTTTGTGGCATTTGTTTGTATTGATGATCCCCAAATTTAAATGTCTAACATGTTACATAAAGCATATCTAATGCAGACTTAGGCCAAACCACGAAATCAGGCCCTGCGGTCATAAAACTTTCGAGTCAGTTTTTTGTACTCGTACTCGAAATTCAACCAATCAAAATGCTGGTTTCCATGTTTCGAGCATGATTTTTGTGCTCCGAGCACTAAGCAAAGTTTTATGACTTCAACCCCAGGTATCCTAGAAAATAAACTTGTTCTTGATCCACGCAAATATACATTTTGATCATTGACCATTGGAACCATAAGTATACACGAATTAACAGTTTCTTTTTTACTTTGAAACCAAAGATCTCACAAAACTGTTATGCTTCAAATCTTGACTTAAATTATGGGTCGACTGAGGA
The DNA here is from genome assembly GCA_019925275.1 of Mytilus edulis. NCBI lineage: Eukaryota > Metazoa > Mollusca > Bivalvia > Mytilida > Mytilidae > Mytilus > Mytilus edulis. The sequence continues at coordinate 39,848,235 of CM034362.1, forward strand.
CTAAACTTTGGTTGTCTCATTTGCAATCGTACCACATCTCCATTATTATGTTTTAATCTCTTGCTCAACATTGAAAAGAAGTGAAGATGTCCTTATAAACACAAACAATGTTCACTTGAATTGATATAAGGGTCGACTGATAACTAAACTTCGCTGTTTCATATGGAACCACATCTTTTTTAAATTTTTTCTATAAAGATAAGTTAAATTTTTCATTGTGAAGTTTCAGGTACTGTTTGGCAGCATTTTTATCAGTGCTCTACAAATAGATTACTTTCGAGTTATGTCTTTAATCGAAAAACAATATGCACACCTTTATGACTATAAACTTGAAAAAAATTTATTCTGTATGTACTTAATCACAAATCTAAATGACAGCATTGCTAACGAGCAATTAAAAGATATTTTTTGGGCAAGCAATTTGTGCAATATAGCATCAAATTCTTGAACCACTAGCTCAACATGGCAAGGAAGTAACAATGCCCATATACACAAGAACGATGTTTTAAACCAATTTTGTTTACGGAAATGAAACAAATTCGAGAATTGTTTAATGACATCAATGATTGCTAATTTCAACGGAATTAATACATTAAGAGAACTATATATATACGATGGTGCCACAAGTGGACAGGAACCTCATTTCTATACTGTAGTATCTGATTATATCAAAGGGTAATAATGTTAAAATGCCCTGTGTAGCTTATTATGTTTTCCTTCTAGAATGCTGCGTTTTATCTCGATTGATTATTTTTGTAATTGTACCTATGGTATCGTGTTTTTTTGTAAACAGTCTAAACATTACATCATGCCGAATTCGAAGTACGTTAATAAATTTGCATATAATATTTTTCCTGTATTAAGCTGAGATCGGCGTGGATACTGCTGTATGAAGTTAGGTTAATCAATTTTAAGGAACAAAGATACGGAAAAACCAACCGTCGAATCTACATAAAACCGAGAAACGACAAAATGTTTTAACCAAATCAAAACATAGATATCTCATCGAATATATGATTTAAGTTTCAGAACAACAAAAAGTAGGTCATAAACTTATTCACGAATGTAAGCAATTGGTATGAGACCAATTAACATCGTGTGATTGTCGGGCACAGGATTCTCAACTCGAGTGTGTAATAATTGATAATGAAATAGTGGAAAATTGGAGTGACATTTACCATGATGTTAATTTATTTTTTAGTGCACTCATCTTATACATGTAACATAAGGTTAAATTTAGTTCAATTCCTAAGCATATCGTCTAAATTATTGTATGTGAAATGTCGTCAAATATTTGTGCTTTGCAATTTCTGTAAGATCAAGATCAAGATCCAAGGTCAACGACCGACCATTGTTTCACTCTTTTTGTCAGAATTAATGCATATTCTAAAATTACTAAAATTATATCATATAAATAAAATTTATGCAAACAAGAAAAATATCTAGAACCTTATGCTTTATTAATAATAATGATAATAATAAAATTTCTAACAGTTAGAGTGAACATATCACAAATGTAAAACAATTCAAATGGGCAAATTTACAGCCTAAATAATGTACAAAAAAGGAAGGACAAATAAAATCTAACGCAGCAACAAACAAAAATCACTTGTTTACAGTCTCCTGACTTGGTAAAGGCACATACATAAAGCTTAAATTTACACCCTGCGAAAATAATCCGCTTTACGGTAATTTGGGGAAATCTGTCGTTGTAAATCAGATAGGTTGAAAAGTATGATGTTGTTTTCTATGATTGTTTTCCCCATTTAGGTAAGGTTTTTAAGCCAACAAAAGGTAAATCACTACAATGAATTAAAATGAAATCATTTGGAACTCAAACACAAAAACAGGGAACCATATACAGTAAATTACATTTTCCCTGTCCATGCTTATCCAAATTTTAATCATTACTATTCTAGATTACTCGGTAAATAACTAACGATACTCTAATATAGATTTTGCTTCTCGCAAGAATTTTTAAACATAAATATGACAATAAATAGAGAACTGAACGTTTAAGTAACTGTGAGCACTTGGGAGGAACTGATCGCTCGCCAATTTAATGTATTGTATAATGGAACCAATCCGTTGATACTATTAACAATAATTTTGATTTTGTATTTTAACATACACGTAAACACTGTAACAACAACATATCTCTGAAAATCCACCGAAGGACAGCAGATGACTTTTGACGCTATTATCAATTGAACAAATTTTAAAACAAAAAATAAAACTTGTAAGCAAAATACTATTTTTATATTTGAACGGTTTGATATTTGAAGTAAGAGTATTTAACTTAAAATAGTGTATACGTACCTTCAAAAACGTATACGGGAAAAGAACAAGTGGGGATAATGATTTTTTCCCCCACAAGTGGGATAGCGATAAAAAGGCGAATATTGTTACTTACAGGGACCAACAAGTCAAATCGCTGTGTTCTGGTACTGAAACTGCTCCGTGCACCAAACCGTGGTTTCAGAATTTTGACGATTCAATTAGCCAATTTATCAAGAGATAAACTAATTATGTATATTCAACTATCATCGAATGACATACCCTTTACATATAACATTCTTAAACAGTGTATGCTTTTAAAATGTAATATTGTATTTTGTCCATACACTATAAAAAGTATGCTTAATCTTTATATTTTGATATTTCACCAATATGCTTAATGTAACACCATATTAGCTTAGCTAAGTAATGTATATTTTTTGGAACTTAACAATGTCATGTTTTAATAGTTAAGCTTAAATAGTATGTTTGTTTTTGTGATAAACACCAATAAATCATTTTCTTTAATCTAGCCTTCATCAGATGTTATTATACGTAAGGAAAAAGAATATATCAAAAACATCAAATGATTTGGTAAAACTTTTTAATATTACAATTTATCTGTCTTCCAACTGTCTGTTTCTCTCCACCCATCTCTTAATAAAATTAAATATAACGGCTTGTAACGTTAAACACGTTGGTCTTTATAGATTTGGTCCACCGACGTCATAATGAACAAACCGAACAAACCGACGTTGAAATACTTTACCCAAACTTATCAAGCCATTTTCCGGTTTCCTGAATGATCATATCACTTGTTTCTATCATGAAGAACAAGCAAATACAACTTATATATCGATTCTCTATATTAAAGAATATCAATGTGCAGACAACCAAATAATCGATACTTATACAGAAATACAGTTCGAAGAAACAACTTTAGATTAGAAACCAAGTGACAATTAATATAATACGTACAAGCTTCAACAAAGAGCTACCAATATTGTACAATACAAAGCAAATTCATGGCGGTCATACATGAAACAAAACAAAACAAAAACAACGTTTGTTATGAAACAAAAAGAAAACAAAAGAAATCAGTGTTAAACGAATAAAAAAGAAATCAAAGATAGCTACCAAGTACACCACTAGACTTGAGCCTACACAATTGGAACAGATACATAAGAACGCTTTGGGTTATAGACCTGTTTCTTAGAGATCCACCTAACATTACAGAGTAAAGAAAATTCATCAACCATAATAAATTATTAAAATTAATTGAAAAACTTCCTGACTTATCAAATTTGTACGAAATATATAAAAGATAGAGACATAAACCGTATGCTACTCGTTGTGCCAAAAGGTGATTAAAGCTCAACAACAACTTCTCATAACTCGGTTTTTCCTAGACAGAATATTAGTAAGAACACTACACGATTTAGTGTAGAGAGAGTGTTAAAAGTATGTGAACTTGTACGTGAAATTTCAAAATTTAACATCTAAAAATATCTACAGGACGTGCAACATATAGGTAGCAATACAAAGTATGTGTGAACCACAATGACACTTCCAAACAAGATCCTTTATTCCATTAACATTTAGGATGGTAATGGTTTAAAGTAATTTTGTGGTAACTGAATCCCTGAATGATAATTTTCCAGCTATATATACATTAAAACAGACAACATCTAACACGTGATTCATATAGTATGACCACGTGGTCTATATAGCCTGACATGGTTCAGACACCAAAAAGTTTAACATGCTCATAAACCACTCTATACATATCTAGACAAATCATGTCGAAAGTTAAGCTCCAAAATATATTCACAATCGAGACTTCAACAATTATTTTACGAATGTGTACCTTAAATGCTGATTATATGTTTTGTTTTGTCTGTCCGTTTTTGATGAAAAGAGAAATATTGGATATCGTGTAAAAAAAAAAAAAAACACTTGCTTTAACATGATCTGATATGTACTGATATTTTCCGTTTGGATTCATGTCAACTTTAATGTAGAAACTGATTGAAAGAAGTAAATATGTGTGGTAACCTAGCATACAGAAAATCATATCAGATTATTACATGGCATTTTGCATAGCAAATGTATTTTTAGCCAAAGAGCTTGATGCTGGATGGGTGATACTGACCAATGGATTGTAATACGTGCATATTTGATATGAAAAAATATATGTTATGATTTTTTTATCATAAACTTCAGAAGCAAAAAAAAAATACCTACATTTTATTAAGCTGAGTTTTACTGTGCGTATTGGTATGTGTTTCTTTATGCTACATTGAATAGAGGTATAGAAGAAGTATTGAGAACTTATCAAAAATGTTTAACCTGCCACATTTTTGCGCATGTCCCTGATCAAAAGCCTCTTGCCTTTGTTAGCCTTGTATGTTTTTTTTTTAAATTTTAATTCATTTATATGTTTTGGAGTTAAATATGTCGACCATTTGTCACTGAACTAGAACACAATTTAATAAAGGGACCAGCTGATGACAACCTATGTGTGCGGGATTGTCGGTTTGTTGTCTCTTTGACATATCATATTCCTCCTTTCCATTCTCAATTTTATATTGTATCATAATTGAATCCCATCAAATAGATAATACAGCAGGGTTAGCAGATCATGTTCCACCAGGACACTTATCATATTCTAGTTAGTTTCGATAGTCAAGAAAGGCGTTGAATAATCAACCTTCCATTAAATTTACCATTGTTGCTTTGTTTATATCAACGTAAAAGTAACACTGCGTTAGGTTGAGACTTATATTTCATAATAAGTTGTCTCAGAATATCAATAATCATCATAAACCATAACCAATATACTAAGATATACACCAAATAGAAATAAATCGGATAAACAAAAATATGAAATGTACCATCTTCTAAATACAACAATGATAACGTGTCTGGAAGTATTGATACTTCAAGTATGAAGAAATAATGAGATGATCTTTCGTCGGAGAAGGTGCTAGACTATTACTCAACATTTTGAGTTTTATATTTAGTTACTTCTAACAATTTTGTGTTATTCAATTGTGATTTTTTTCAATATATTAGAAACCCTAAAATTACTAAGCAATTCTACATTTTCAAGTTCGACAACCAAGGTTAACTATGTTTGACTTACATATACACGGTCTCTACACATAGGATTTGTTTTTATCTTTTTATCTTCTTTTTAACGCAGAACATACTATTTTGCCCTGATACAAAATTCTTGCTTTTCACTTTTAACACTCAAAACTAAAACATTAAAAGACGAACCTATACCCTATAAAGCTGTTTTTCTTATCTGGAAGACCTTTTCCTACATGTTTCGCATAAAAAACCTCTATATTTCGTTTGTTTTGTTGGTAGAGGTTCTTAGTCAATTGTGTGAAGAAGATCATATTTGGCAAGATGTCGACTGCCGTTATTACTTTTGGTAAAACATTTGTAATTACCCTTAAAAATCACAATTCTAATTAGATTTTCTAAAATAGTTTTGCATTGACCATCAAAACCCCGCTCAGCATAAATTCCAAAAGCAGTTTAACCACATGTTTTTTCTCTCTCAGAAACTGCACGTATTGTCTATAGGCTCCCAATATGGTCTTACTAACCTTATTGAGGTCACGCATTTGTACAATATCAATATACATGTACGCAGCATAAATTAAATGAATATCAAAACAACCGATCAAGTAATTTGATTATTGTTTTTAACATTGGTTATGCATTTGATAATATGTAAGGGCCTATTAACATCTCTGTAAATAGCCAAATGATAATACTTATAAACTTTTGACGTATTATCTTAAGGTTGATATGCATGAATCGTGATAGAATCATTTGCTTATTTAGTTCTCTTTATACAGTCAAGGGATACATCGAGCATACCTAAATAATATATTAAAGATTGTTAAGGGTAATGACAAACAAATCGTGATAAATTATTTGCAATTGCACAAGTGATGAAAATGTTGTTAACTATTTGCAATTGCACAAGTGGTGAACGTTTTCGTAATAGTACATGTGTACATTAAAGTTGCAAAACAGCAAACATTATATATATTTTTTTAATAAAAATACCGAAATCAAAGAAAAATTCTAAATGGAAAGTACTTTATCAAATGTCAGTTATTGTTGGCTGATGAAATGAAATAAACCTCGCAGCAGAATTACACCGTATTACCTTCGTAATATAGCAACACATATAGATGTAGTCCGATGTTGATTTCATGTCACAACACGTTTCTACATACTAAGGTGCTCGTTTAAGGTCTATAAGAAAGGTTTTATTTTTGTGTTGATAAGTTCATAACTAAAATTTTAGCCATCTCAACATGCTTTAGTTGTAGTAAAAATTCAATATTAATTCAATAAACAAAATATATGAACTTGTTTGTATTGGGCACTGGATTGTGGAAGAGCTTCAATTGTCAATGCTCTTCAAATTCTTATTTCATTTGGTCTTTTTAACCTTTTTTATTCAAGCGTCAATGATGAGTCTTTTGTAGACGAAACGCACGTCATGGCATATAAATGTTACTCCTGGTATATAGGATGAGTTTATTTACAACCACTGGGTCGATGCCGCTGCTAGTGGAGGTTTCTCCTCGAGGGTATCATCATTAAGATAATTAGATGATGCTCTATGCTAAACCATGTGACGGTCCAAAACATAATCTTACGTTGAAAGAGCCAATTAAACCAAAAAGGACAAAACCAGAGACAAGCCCGTCAAGGAATCGGACCTATATATTATGTAAAAATATTTTTGATAATTCCGGTTTACAAATCACCATTTTATTAATACTGTATTATAGTGTGTCATAGATCAAATTAATTCTTTCCGTTTAAGTTTATTTGATTTTGTGAATACGTGTTTTTGATTGAGTTAAGCCATTTCATTTTATACTTTATAGTGTGTCTTTCGATATTGTGATATTACACAACTACTTCAAATAAGAGTGGAGGTACGCATTTGTTAAAACATTTAAACCCGTAGTATTCGTTTGCACCTGACTCCTAAGTCGGGAACCTGTTGTTCAGTGGTTGTCGTTTGTTGATGTGATTCATGAGTGTTTCTGTTTTTTTATATATAGATTAGACCGTTGGTTTTCCTGTTTGAATGTCATTAGTCATTTTGGGGTTCCTTTATATATTGCTGTTCGGTGTGAGCTAAGGCTTCGTTTTTCGTATCGAAGGCTATACCTTGACCTATAACCTTCTACTATTTACTAATTATGACTTGGATGAAAAGTTGTGTAATTCGCACTCATACCACATCTTCTTATATCTATGAAATATATTTTCAGTTAAAAGACTATTTTCAAAAGTTTTCTAATATGTACTTATTGTGTATCGCTATTTGTTGTTTTGATTCGAAGAATTTTTGCACAGAGCATATAAAAGATAGAAATAAAGAATATTTTTAAAATATGTTGAATTAAATGTATTTGAGAAATGCATGTATATGATTTCCTCATCATTGCACACCCCAAGCAGTGTTTGTCTCATATATGCCCCTGACTTGACATTGAGGATACCAGAGGTTCCTTTTCCTATTAAAATGCAATTATTGCAAAACACAAAATACATATTTTCAAACTATATAGTAAGTTGACCTAAACATTTACAAAAAAGGCTAATTATATTCTAACAAAAAATATATGTGCCTTTTGGATTTATGTGTGTATTTAAAAATTTCAGATTAATGCATCTAAGCTTTTATTATTCACCATTGGTTGACAAGAACAGAGACAACACACATGATACTCGAAGATAGATGTGTTTTTTAGCTTCCAAATGACACCATTGGGTGGAAAAAGAGAACATAGTTTTTCATCCGATTTTTTTTTTTAAATCAAATGAAATATGAGTTTTATAAATATTTCATAAGATTGAGAAAATCCTTGGCCTTAGATATGATAACTGAACATAAATTCACAGTTTACAGTATGCATAGTTTAACCAAAGTCCTGTATGCAAAGTTAATTAACAATAAATGCATATAGTTTTTACGTAAATAGCAAAATAACAAAAGTACTGACCTCCATGGAATATTCAAAATAGAAAGTTCCTAATCAGATGACAACTTCAGAAGATCAAACACATCAAACGTATCAAACTCCGGACAGTGATCGTTTCCGTTCCGGAACTTTTTTCCCTTACTCCATCAGCAGGTGGCAGTTAGGTCCGCTGCTGTATGCCCTGAGGTAATCGGTGCCCTGAGGTAATCGTGGTAATGTGCCATTGATTAAATACGCACGAAAATATAGTTCTTATTTAGATAGATCTTAATACCAAATTTTAATGTGACCAAATACCAGAGATGTCAACAAACTTCCCAAATGATTTTATTATTTGTATTCACCGATCATTCATTTCGTATGTACGTGTAGGGTGAGGATGGCTGGTAAAATTATAAACTCTTTTTTTTTTTTATAAAAGTTCAATTATTGATCTGAAGTATTCATTCATGACAGGGGTACCTGAGGTAACCCAAATTATAACAACAAATACAACCATTAAACTCAAGTCAACTGAGGTAACTTTATATATACATCACATAAACAATACAAATCTATGAAGTCCTACATTCTAAATTAAGAAATTGTGTAATTAAAATATATATGTATACACTAGCAAAGTATGTACTAAAAATTCTTTCATAACAGGTAACCTGCGGTAACCCAAACAATAACAGCAAAAACAACCTATTTAACTCAAGTTAATTCAGATCACCTTTACATATACATCACATAAACAATATAATTTCAATGAATTCCTACATAACAAAAGAGGAAAGAAATTTATTACAGCATAAATGCATATACTAGCAAAGTATCTACTAAGTATTTTGTTATGACAGGGTTACCTCAGGTAACCCATAAAATAGCAACAAGTATTATCCATTGATATCAAGTTAACTAAAGTCGCTTTTCCGATATATCACATAAACAATACACATCTATAAGGCCTACATGTAAAATAAAGAAATTGTTTGATTACAACATAAATGTTTTCACTAGCAAACCATCTAATAAGCATTCTTTATAACATGGGTACCTGAGGTAACCCCAGACATAATTACAAATATAACCCACTTAACTTAACTGAAGTAAACTGAGATCACCTTTACATGTACATGAAATAAATAATACAACTTTCATGAAGTCCTACATTTAAAATAAAGAAGTTTGTTTTTTACAATAGATGTAAACACTACCAAAGTATCTACGAAGTATTCATTCATGACAGGGTTACATGAGGTAACCCTAATAATTACAATAAATACAACCCATTCAACTCAAGTTAACTCAGGTTATATTTATATATACCTCGCATACACAATACAAATCTATGAAGTCCTACATTTTAGATTAAGAAATTGTGTCATTACAGCATAAATGCATATACCAACAAATTATCTACGAAACATTCTTTCATAACAGAGATACCTCATGTTATTTAAAAAATAACAACAAATATAATCCATTCAAATTAAGTTAACTAAAGTCGCCTTTCCTGAATATCATATAAACAATATTTATCTATGAAGTCCAAAATGAAAAAGTAAATGGTTTATTAGAAGTTAAATGTATACTCTGGAAAACTATCTACGACGTATTCTTACGTGACAGGGTTACCTCAGGTAACCAAAACAATCACAACAAAGATAACCCATCTAACTCAAGTTCACTCAGGTAACCTTTAAATATATATACATCACATAAACAATACGAATCTATGAAGTCCTACATTTCAAATTAAAAAATTGTGGAATTAAAATATGAATGTATACACTAGCAAAGTATCAACTAAGAATTCTTTCATAGCAGGGTTACCTCACTTTTTTTCTACCTTCTGTTTGCTATTTTTACTAGACCTCAGAACTTCAAGTAAACATGATATCTTTCCACTTTCCTGGAATGATATCCCCAAAAGATGCAAGATTTTTTAAAAGGTTATATTTATGTTTCCATTCACCATAAACCTATAAACGAACAGAAAAAAATGAGTTCAGAAAAAAATTCAGTTTACTAAATTATCTGTAAATCTCCTTCTTGTCTATCTTTATGAATAACCTGACCATGCACAGTTGTACGGTGGTTCACTGAGGTAACCTGGCCATGCACAAGAGTACAATGGTTCCCTGAGGTAACCTGGCCATGCACAGTTGTACAGTGGTTCCCTGAAATAACCTGACCATGCACATTAGTGCAATGGTTCCCTGAGGAAACCTACCATGCACAGTAGTGCAACTGTTCCCTGAGGTAGCCTGACCATGCACAGTAGTTCAATGGTTCCCAGAGGTAATCTGACCATGTACAGTAGTACCATGGTTCCCTAGGGAAACCTGACCATGCACAGTAGTTCAATGGTTCCCTGAGGTAATATGACAATGCACAGTATTACAATGGTTCCCTGAGGTAACCTGGCCATCCACAGTAGTACAGTGGTTCCCTGAGGTAACATGACCATGTACATTAGTGCAATGGTTCCCTGAGGTAACCTGGCATTGCACAGTAGTACAATGGTTCCCTGAGGTAACCTGACCATGCACAGTAGTGCAATGGTTCTCTGCAGTAACCTGACCATGCACGGTAGTGCAATGATTCCCTAATTACTTACCATGCACATTAGTACAATTGTTCCCTGAAGTAACCTGACCATGCAGAGTAGTACAATGATTCTCTGAGTTTACCTACCATGCACAGTAGTACAATGGTTCCCTGAAGAAACCTGACCATGCACAGTAGTGCAATGGTTCCCTGAGGTAACCTGACCATGTACAGTAGTACAATGATTCCTAGAGGTAAACTCACAATACACAACAGTACAATGGTTCCTTGAGGTACCATGACCATGCACAGTAGAACAACGTTTCCCTGAGGAGACTTGAACATGCACAATAGTACAATTGTTCCATGAGGTTACCTGACAATGCCCAGTTGTATAGTGGTTACCTGGTGAAACATGACCATGCACAGTAGTACAATGATTCCCTGAGGTTACCTACCATACACAGTAGTACAATGGTTCACTTAAGTAACCTGACCATACAAAGTACAATGGTTCCCTGCAGATTAGTATAATGATTCCCTGGGGTTACCTGACCATGCCCAGTTGTACAGTGGTTTCCTGAAGTAGCCTGACCATGCACAGTAGTACAGTGGTTCCCTGAGGTAACCTGACCATGCACAGAAGTACAATGGTTCCCTGAGGTAATCTGACCATGCACAGTAGTTCAATGGTTCCCTGAGGTAACCTTAAAATACAGAGCAGTACAATGATTCCTGAGGGACCATGACCATGCACAGTAGAACAATGATTCCCTGAGGAGACTTGACCATGCACAATAGAACAAAGGTTCCCTGCACAGTAGTACAATGCTTTCCTGAGGTTATCTGACCATGCACAGTAGTACAGTGATTCCTTTAGTAACATGACCATACACAGTAGTACAATGGTTCCCTGAGGTAACCTGACCATGCACAGTAGTTAAATGGTTCCCTGAGGTAACCTGGCAATGCACAGTAGTACAATGGTTCCCTGGAGTAACCTGACCATGTCAATAGTACAATGGTTCCCTGGGGAAACCTGACTATGCACAGTAGTACAGTGGTTCCTTGTAGTAACATGACCATACACACTAGTACAATGGTTCCCTGAGGTAACCTGACCATACACAGTAGTACAGTGGTTCCCTGAGGTAACCTGACCATGCACAGTAGTACTGTGGTTCCCTGAGGTAACATGACCATGTACAGTAGTACAATGGTTCCCTGAGGAAACCTGACAATGCACAGAAGCACAATGGTTCCCTGAGGTAATCTGACCATGCACAGAAGCACAATGGTTCCATCGGTAACATGACCATGCACAGTAGCACAATGGTTCCCTGAGATAAACTGACCATGCACAGTAGTACAATGGTTCCCTGAGGTAACATGACCATGTACGGTAGTTCAATGGTTCCCTGAAGTAACATGATCATGGACAGTAGTGAAATAGGTTTCTGAAGTAACCTAACTATGCACGGTAGTGCAATGATTCCCTGAAGTAACCTGACCATGCACAGTAGTACAGTGGTTCCTTGTAGTAACATGACCATGCACAGTAGTACAATGATTTCCTTAGGTAACATGGCTATACACAGAAGTACAATGGTTCCCTGAGGTAACCTGACCATGCACAGTGGTAAAATGATTTCCTGAGGTAACCTGACAATGCACAGTAGTACAATAGTTCCCTGGGGAAACCTGACTATGCACAGTAGTACAAAGGTTCCCTGAGGTAACATGACAATGCACAGTAGTACAATGGTTCCCTGAGGTAACCTCACCATACACAGTAGTACAGTGGTTCCCTGAGGTAACGTGACCATGCACAGTAGTGCAATGGTTCCCTCGCTAACATGACCATGCACAGTAGTACAATGGATCCCTGAGGTAACCAGACCATGCACAGTAGAACAATGGTTCCTTGAAGTAACCCGATCATGCACAGTAGTACCATGGTTCCCTGGGGTAACCTTACTATGCACATTAGTACAGTGGTTCCCTGAGGTATCCTGGTCATGTATGGTAATTTACTTATGACCTGAGGTAACCTTGTCATGTACAGGAATTTACATATGACCTGAGGTAACCTGGTCATGTACAGTAATTTACAGATGACCTGAGGTAGCCTGTCCGTGAAAAAAAGAACATAGATGTAATCTGGACTGACTAAGCTGACGAAGGAAGTTATGAACATTCAATTGTGGTAACCTGAGGTTTCTAGAAAATTAGCGTTTTGCAAAGTTTATCTGTGGTAACATGCAGCTGGTACAATGACCACGAAGTTAAGACCTTAGGTAACCTCGCCATATTGTAACATAGAGAGATATTCTGAGGTTACATATTTATATACAGTAGTTAAGAAATGACATTAGTTAACATGTGCACTTGGCCATGTATAGAAATGCAGAAGTGCCCTGAGGAAAACTAAAAAAATAGTGTTTTGTAAAGTTTATACAAAGTGTGGTAATACGAGTATGTGCAGTAATACAGAGTAACCTCACCATGTACAGCAATACAGAGGTAATATTAGGTAACCTCACAATGTTCAATCATACAGAGGTGACCTGAGGTAACCTCACCATGTGAGCAATCATAGATATGATCTGAGATACAGGAAAAACACAGTAATTTAGAGATGACCTAAGGTTATCTGACCATGTACAAAAGTCCATTGAAGATGTGAGGTTTTTCCTTGAAAATATCCAACATCTCTAAAATAAGATTGATTAAGACAATTAACATTTTAAAAAAGTAGTTATATACTATATAACCTGTGCTTGTACTTACGCTACTTTCAAAGTAATGTCAAATGAAAAAAAAATAGATTACTGTTCGTACTGCAATGTTTCTCTTTTTTAATACTGGTTAATAAAATCCTTACAGTGTACTGGCTGGTCATCATCGCGTATGATACGATTTTGATACTCATACACAGCTAATGAATATAATGCATGAATATAGATAAGATCAGCACGTGTAGCCATAAACTGAGAGTTGTAGATTTGTAGTGTAAATATATAGATGCCGTTTATAGAATACAAAATTAGATCAGAAACATAGTTATTAAAATTGAGAAAGGAAATGGTGAATATGTCAAAGCGACAACCACCCGACCATAGAGCAGACAACAGCCGAAGGCAACCAATGGGTCTCCAATGTAGCGAGAATTCCCACAGCTGTAGGTGTCCTTCAGCTGGCCCCTAAAAATATGCATAATAGTTCAGTGATAATGGACGTCATGCTAAACTCCGAATTATACACAAGAAACTAAAATTTAAAAGCATACAAGCCTAACAAAGGCCAGAGGCTCCTGACTTGGGACATGCGCAAAATTGCGACGGGGTTAAACATGTTTATGAGATCTCAACCCTCCCCTTATACATCTAGCCAGTGTAGAAAAGTAAAAGCATAACAATACGCACATTATAATTCAGTTCAAGAGAAGTCCGAGTCCGATGTCAAAAGATGTAACAAAAGAAAATAAATAAAATGACAATAGTACATAAATAACAACAGACTACTAGCAGTTAACTTACATGCCAGCTCCAGACCTCAATTAAACTGATTGAAAGATTATGTGTTCATCATATGAATATCAGGCACAATCCCTCCCGTTAGGGGTCTAGTATCATACTATCATAAAATATATGAGAAGAACATAACCCGTGTCATGCCAACAACTGTTTTTTTAAAAATAGATGTGTTTAGTTCCGATTCAAAGACTCTATCAGTGAATCAATATTAAAGCCAACATATGCAATCTTTAATGACCTGACAACAGTATCGTAACGTTATCCCTTTTTAATAAGTCTATTTAAAGGTTTTGTTAGTTTCTGAGGAGAATACTGACATTTTTGTTCTTTATATAGAATATTTCCATAAAAAGTTGGATGTAAAATACCTGACCGTATAAGATGTCGCTGCATGTTAAGTTATAGTTACGAATTATTTCCTCATACCGATGATAAAATTTAGTAAATGTTTTGACCAGTTTGTGATATCGAAAACCCTAGTGTAATATTTTTTTAGTAATACAAAAATTTCTCTCGCTAAAATCTAATACGTTTTTACATACACGAGAGAATCGTACAAGTTGAGATATATAAACACCATAAGATGATGACAAGGGAACGTCACCATCTACAAATGGATAATTAACAATAGGAAATGAAAAAAACATCTCTCTTATCAACAATTTTTGTATTAATCTTCCCGTTTATGATATAGATATCAAGATCGAGGAAAGGGCAGTGGTCATTGTTATCATTAGCTTTAATTAAAGTAAGTTCTACAGGATAAATTTCTTTAGTATACATACGGAAGTCGTTATTATTGAGAGCCAATATATCATCCAAATATCTAAAAGTATTGTTAAATTTTTGTATCAAATATTGTTTTGATGGGTCTTTGCTAATCTAAGTCATAAATTGTAACTCATAACAATACAAAATCAGGTCTGCAATAATTGGTTCACAGTTAGTCCCCATTGGAATTCCAATAACTTGACGATATACGGAATCTCTAAAGCGAACAAAAATGTTATCAAATAAAAATTCAAGCGCATAAATAGTATCAAAGCATGTCCAATTGACATAGTTCTCTTGTTTATTGCTACTAAAAAATTATCGCAAAGAGTTTGAACAAATGTACTCGCATTCCGACTTTTTAAATGCCTAGTTAATTAGGGATGTGAATTTTTTCTTAATAAGAATATGAGGCAAAGTGGTATATAGGGTAGAAAAATCAAAACTTTGAACAGATTTAAAATCACCAATATATGCATGCAATTTATCAAGTACTTCCAATGGGTTTTTGACACTCCAAAAGTAATTAATTCCACTTTTTTCAAAGGCCTTATTTGAACAATTTATTATCAGGTTTTTTATTGTACCAAGTGTACTAGTAAGTAAAACAGACAATTTAGTAGTTGAACAATGAACAGTGGCGGGTCCAGGAGTGTTCTGGTATAGGAACCCTTTTTTTTGGAGATCAATGCATTTGAATGGAAAAATATAGTTGGAACCCCCTCCTTGTGTCCTGGATTGGGAACCCCCCTTTTTTAAATGGATGGATCCACCACTGCCCCACATGCAGTCGGACAAGATGGACTGATTTTCAATAACCTATCTATTAAATGTTATCATTTTCTACTTATGATACTTTAAAAGAAGTAACCAAAATCAATATTTGCGTAATCTGTCCATATGTTAGTGTCATATATTAATAACTAATAATTTTAAAGCCAATCGAGTAAAATACGGATCTATAAATGTATGCTTTGCTTAAATGATTAATATTTATGATTATTTATACTTTGGTATAATTGATGGAATACTTTTCACATATCGATTGTTTGTACAACTTTTATGAGAAAAAAAACGTATGTGTCTGCCCCAAGTCAGGAGCCTGTAATTCAGTGATTGTCGTTTGTTTACTAGTAAACCTTTTCAATATCTCTCGACACCGACTAATGACACCTACAGTTTACAGGTAAAATGGATGGGTTGTCTCAAAGACAAAAAACATCCCGCTTCTCATTGCGTAACATATTGGATTGGCGGTTATATACTGAGTTAACTATATATAGCTTCAGAATATATATTAACCAAATAAATAAATATATATATATATATATCTATCATATAATCTTCTTATTTTGTATGTATTTAGAAGAAATTTCATGCTGAATTGATAAAAAAAAATATACTGCAATCAGTATACATCCCTTCATTTTAATGATTATGTGAGTCTTCACCAAATATTTGCCGCATGCTAGTAATGATCGTTGGTGTAATAGGTTTTATGAAATTTTTCAAAATTTGTAAAAAATAATTACTTTCAAGACTGTCCGTCCGTCCGTTTCACACTTATGAACACGACCAACTTGGTGTTTTTTCACCGATCTTCACCTTAGTTGATGTACATATTCAATTTCTGGAGCGAAAATCACATAATGATTGTTAAAGTGGAAGGAAAATATCACATCTATTTTTCATCGACGGACTTCTCCGCTTCAAGATATCTTGTGAGAGTTAATGTTTTTCCTTGATGAATTTTGAAAAAAATATATAATTATTGACTTCTCGTTTCAAGGTTACAACATTTAAGAAGTGCATTTTTTTTGGTACATAGTTGCGTATGATATCAAATTTATATTTTAAGTTGTTGGAATATACTTTGGAGTTTGTTTAAAACATTTCAAACTCATTTTGGACAAGAAAACAGCATACCTTGTCCCTCCGTCGTAGTGTCCTTCCCCCGTTCCTGAAAATGACCTTTTGGTTTCTTACAAGAAGTTGAAAAAATTGTGTTGATTTTTTTTATACTCTGTCATTGCTATATTTTGTTTTGTTTTCATCGGGTCAATATTTTTTTCTCTATGTTCAATTCCGGTATAAAGTTTTGTTTATAGAATAAAAAAAGAGAAATGTGCCAAAGAGACAACAACCCGACCATAGAGCAGACAACAGCAAAAGGTCAACAACTGGTCTTCAATTCAGCGAGAAATTCCCCCACCCGGAGGCCAGAGACCAGAGGCTCCTGACTTAGGACAGGCGCAAAAATGCAGAAAACTTAATCGAGTGATTGGTGAATACAGAATTGAAGTGGAACCTCAAATTTTTGTATTGAGTACATTATGGAGGCACCCAAGGCCAAAACTGACAGACATTGTGGAAACATGTGCTGCCCTTGTCAACAGACATAAAACATTGTTTGAATAAATATTTACTAAAATAAAACGTGCTTTGTTCTTTTCATTTTTCCAAATTTCAACAGGACAGCTGAAAGCTCAACGTCTTAAAACATGAAATGTGACTTAGATAAATTAAAAAATCCATGTCATTTGGACTCTGTAGGAAAGTTATATCATTGTCAATGAAAGCAATAAAATCAATAATGATCTCCCTTTTTTATTTTTTGAGACGACCCCTCACATTTTACCTGTGGTAGTCGTTCTCAACTGTAGGTATCGAGAGATATTGAAAAGGTCTAGTATGTGCTACATATTTGTTTTTGTTCATTTGTTTTATATAATTAAGGCCGTTAGTTTTCTCGTTTGAATTGGATTTCATTGTTATTTCTGAACCTTTTATAGATGACAATGCGATTTTGACTTTGCTCATTGTTGAAGGCCGTAAGGTGACCTACAATTGTTAATTTATGTGTCCTTTTGTGGACAGTTGTCTCTTTGGGATTTATACAACAGCTTCTTTTTATATGTATCATTATTGAACGCATACATATCGTTATCTAGGTTCTTCTATTTTAATTGTATATATATATAGTATATATATATATATATATACAACTCGTCTAAAGATCAACCAAACAATGTTAGATCTGTAAATTGCTTTCGCAAATTTTTGGTTCTTCCCTCGCCGGGATTCGAACCCATGCTACTGTGATATCGTGACACCAAATCGCCTGCACTACAGCCGTCCCGCTAGACCACACGACCACCTGGGCTCTCAAAAAAGAGCTTTCGCTGGCCATGTGTTACCTTTCCACGTCAGTTTTAATCTTGCGCCGTACTACAGTACATGATATATAAGGCATGAAGATGTTATTGTTACAGATCAGCTAAATCATCCTTAGTAAAGGATCCTACAAATTAATGTAAGATACAGTCACAGAAAATAATTATATTCATAAGTACGTCTGAGTCAGTGACAACCCTACAACAGATGTATCCATCGGATCGCCATCAATGATCAATATATATCTACTACCCCTTTCGAATAAACAAAGAATGCTACACAAAGAAGCTTTGAATAAAATACATTTCAAACAAAGATAAGAAAAAACCAACGAAAGTGGTAATTATTTAACAATTTTGCATTAGTGTTAATGCTAATCTTACAGTGCAAGATGCATGCAGTACACTTAAATTCAAATAATGCCGTGACAGTTTATATCGATATTTTTTGTAACAGCTCAGTGGCCGGTCCAGGGGTGTTCTGGGGAAAGGAACCCTTTTTTTTTGGAGATCAATGCATTTGAATTGGAACATATAGTTGGAACCCCCTCCTTGTGTCCTGGATTGGGGACTCCCCCCTTTTTTTTAAATGAATGGATCCGCCACTACCCCTCATGCAGTCGAACAAGATGGACTGATTTTAATAACCTATCTATTAAATGTTATCATTTTCTACTTATGTTATGTAACCAAAATCAATATATGCGTAATCTGTCCATATGTAAGTGTCATATATTACCAAACACAATGATAGTCAAAGTTTCAACCGGACATTCACGAAACTTAGGCAGCAATCATTTCATTTTCAGGGGGGGGGGGGGGGGGGGGGATGGCTATGATTTTTTTTAAAGTATGTTTCTAATTGTTCTGCCACTATATGTAATGCTAAAATTGAAATGAAAGAAAAAAATGTTTTCGACCTGTCTCCAAAAAATATTGTCTTTCGCCGAAGGAAACAAATCCATAGCCCCCCCCCCCGCTAAAATCAAATGTTTGCTGCCTTAGGCATGTGTGGATAACTTTTATTCTTTAATAGTTAGTTTAAGTAATTGTATATACATTTATTCACATAAATCTCTATGAAACCAGCTTTTGACAACTATTATTATAAAAGTTTAAAAATCGCCATTCAAAAAGTGTTTTCTTTTTAATTATTTTAAGTCATTTACGTTTCACTAAATAAATATCTGTTCACGTTGCAATGATCACAAATAAACCAAATATTTGGATTTTTTTCGTGAATTATTTGTCGTAACTTATTGAAAAATTGTATGTGTTCCTGTTTTTCTCCTATTTTTCGCACATATACTGTCAGTCGAAATAGAAAGTACAATGATGTATTTTTAGTTTATTCTATTTTTAGATCATGTTATTACTACGCATATGGGCACTATTGCCACGATTACCTGAGGGCACCGATTACCTCAGGGCATACAGCAGCGGACCTAACTGCCATCTGCACTCCATCAAGTGTAGAGTAGTATTCGGGCCCGTATGCGGATCGGAACTGGAACTGCCGGGGAGTTTGCAAACGTATGAAAAAAATAATGCATATTCCGGACTTGGTGCAAGCGTTTTCTATGTGGAAAATGATGGATTAAACAAGGTTTTTAAGCTTTCAAAACCTTTCACTTATATGAAAGTCGAATAAAATTCAATTATATTAACATCGATTTGTGAACAAAACAAAAAGATAAAACTAGTAGAAATGTCAAAAATAGTCAACATTGTGCTTTAATCTTCATCACGATGAAAACAAACAAATATGTCTATAAGGAAAATACAAAATGACATGTAGACAAAGCACATAAGCAATAATGAAAGACAAGAAAACAATGAGTTACTTAAGCACAATATAAAAATTACGAAATGTATACGCACCGAGCTAGGTCAAAAAGATTTTAACACAAAGGACTTAACAGTAATGCTGAAAATGTACAAAAACAAACTTTAATTAACACGCGATTAAAATGATAAACAACGTCAGTACCTGTAATCTATACTTCTAGACCATGGTGTATAATTTTGAAGTTGTTTGTTTGCTTTTTGGCCTTGAATGTTTGTACCTAGTATTTTATTAACTATGTATTTGCATTCAAGTATCGCAGATCAATTTATTCGTTCATAGTGTGCTAATTTACGTTTTTGATTGAGTTCAGCCTTCCAATTGATATTTTCCTGTGTGTTTTTCTATGTTGTGATGTTATACAATTGTTGCGGAAAAAGGGAGAAGGTTTGGTACCATTAAAACGTTTAATCCCGCTGCAAATGTTTGCACCTGTCTTAAGTCAGGAATCTGATATACAGTAGTTGTCGTTTGTTTATGTAATTTATACATGTTTCTCGTTTCTCGTTTTTATATAGATTAGACCGTTGGTTATTCCCGTCTGAATGGTTTTACACTAGTAATTTTGGGGACCTTTATAGCTTTTTTTTGTGTGTGAGCCAAGGCTCCGTGTTGAAGGCCGTACATTGACCTATAATGGTTTACTTTTATAAATTGTTATTTGGACGGAGAGTTGTCTCATTGGCACTCACACCACATCTTCCTATAACTATTGATACAGAATATTTATCAACAAGGGTTATGGTATGTTCCCATGAACTTTGTTCTAAAAAAGACGAGACATTTTTGTACATATCCCTGGTTCATCATTTTCTGCTGGCTGGTGACGTTTAATAAAATCTTAGTAGTAGCTGCAAGCTCTTGAATACCTAATGAGTTTGTAAATGTTTATTCCATATGCAGGTGAAGTAGGTATATTGCTACTCAGGTTGGGGAAATTGATAATTTAAAATCTAAGATCGTCTTGTTTGCTAGAGATTATGATACTGAGATGACCGCTAACATCAAATCGAGGTAAAGAACTAAAATTGAGGCGGAGGAAGCCGTGTCTGGTGTTTCTTTGATATCTAGTTCTGGATGATACTTTAATGGAACCCAATCACAAAAATTTGGATTGATAATGGAAAGAACATCATCGATATATTTTGAAGTGAAATTATATGATCTTTCTTCTTTAATCCTCTTGTTTCTGACAAGTTTCTGAATGAACTCTGACTCATATGAAATAGCAAGAGGTCAACATAGAGAGGTACACAGTTCTTTCCATTAGAAAGGTCAATAATTTGTCTTCCTCCAAATTCAACAAAACTATTGTCAATAAAAAAAAACCTCAAGCATACATCTGTTGAAGCATTATTTACTTATTTGTTCACTTTTCACAAAGTATGCCGTATGATACTAGTAAAATAATTTTATAGCGTTATGCTACCATTTATTTATTCAAAAGAGTTGTGGATTATTTCTTTTAGACATTTTTCAATTTTATATTGATGATGGTTGTAAACAGGGTTTATATATCAAAAGTTTTGATCGAACATACGTTAGCCATAAAACATATCTGTTGTGACCGCGATATACAGAAATATAAGCTTAAGATACAAAAAATACTCTATATATCTTAACATAGTGTGTGTTATCGCCAAAAAAAAAAAAAAAAAAACACCCCAAAAAACAAAAGAAAATGAATATTAAATTTAAATAAAATCAACAGAAAAAGATAGCAAATTAGAAGCCACAATTGCAGAAAAGAAAAAAAAATGAATCCCTCACCCCTGGGTAATAACATAGATAGATAATTTAACCTGTTAAAGCGATGATTTCATTATTATAAACTTTAAGGTCTTTTATATAGAAGAAAAATTACCCTGATTTGAATTTGTGCCAAAAACCCACAGCAGTCAATTCTATAATACTTTTAATGAACTTATATATCAAACTGGTCACTACATACAAACATATTGTGCATACATTGCTAAACACTTCTAGTTCATATATGTACCAAATTGTGTTACATATATGATATTTTTGCGATAATCTTTCTTAATTTACCATCTGAGGCAGAAACTGGGAATTTTAATAGATAAATGGTAAGATGTGAACGGGAGACATAGGCTTGCTTGGATACTTTATACATTGTTGAATGTTGGTATGATTAAATATTAAAGTTAATAATATTTTGAAATGCTTTAAAAATATTATTATCAGCGTAGTTTCATGTAGGATTTAGGCATTGAATATCACAAAACATGCACATAGAGTAAGCGGACAATGTTTTCAAATTCTTTAAAAATCAAAACTTGGTTGGGGGTGGGGGTATCAAATGTACAGTAAACTAATAGCATATGTAGTGATTTCTTTTAGACTATTGTTCTAATAAATAAGTAGTATAGTGAAAAAAGTAGTTTCTTTTAAAGAAGATTTTTCTATTTGAATAAGCAGATAAAAGTAAGTATACATTGCGCTTTGTAATTAAAGCTGTTTCATAAAACACGCCCCTTTTTGTTAAATTGATATTTTGTTTTGTACTATTGCTTCACATATATATCCTATGGTTCATCTAATAGAGACACAACTTGGGAAATAAACAAGTATTGTTACACATGGATAGCGGCCGAATTCAATTCTTAAGAAAACCCGAAGTAAAGGGAGGGATATAACAGAATTGTATTGAAAGTTAAAACTCTAAGAAGTTCGAGACCTATAAATGTAAAATATGCTGTACAGCCCTATATTTTGACCTTTGAAAAAAAATCTATTGCATTTAAATTTTCTATTCTATGTTACATTTTTTTTACAGAAGTTTATAGTAAAAGACTTTAAATATTACAGTTTAGTCATAAAACGAGTACATATGAGAAACTTCAATATTCTATATTAACAGAAGAGCAACCTTTAATTCCCATTTTATGAACATTTCGATAGAAATGGTCCTCCAACCCTCTTACATAAATGTTCAAAGCAGGGCTCTGAAGATATTTCGGAAAAAAATCCTCATGGGGCAGGTTGAAAAGCTATTTCAAAGACCTCTGAAAGAAGAGAAATGCTTCCAAGTGTGGAGAAAACAATCATTAGTGGTAAAAAAATGACCAGACAATATCGCCACAAAAAGGTAAGACGACGAAAAGACAAACGGTTAACAAATTACTTCAAAAAAGAGGGACGAAAGATACCAAAGGGACAGTCAAACTCATAGATCGAAACTAAACTGACACTGCCATTGCTAAAAAAGGCACACAAACAAGTAATAGTACACAAGAAAAAAAGATTGAGAAACACGTTCATACAAGGAACTCAGAAGTTACAGACGGGATTAAATCAGTTCCTGCTACACAACTTGTACCGTTAGTGTTACCCGTTACAATTGATATTCAGTAATGCCACAGTCAATGAAAAAGACGACAGAGATACGACAATAAAAAAGAACTGTGTTGTCATCTATGGTACAGACATTCAATAATGGTTCTACCAATTCATCAAAGGACATAATAGCAGGTCAATTTGTTCCTAAACTTAACGATTTTTTAACCTTAGAACTGTCTAAAAGAACTACATGTAGTAAAATGTGCCGTTTTGTTTATGCCAAATATGGAGTTAGATTACGTCGACCCATGTATTGATGTCTAAGATTTTCTTTCCTGATGCCTATCACTTACACGTTATCAAAATCTACATATTTCACATTTCCTCACATTGCTAAGCAGGGGTGGATCCAGCCATTTTAAAAAGGGGGGTTCCTAACCCAGGACAAAGGGGGGGGGGGGGGGGGGGTTCCAATAACATGTCCCCATTCAAATGCATTGATCGTCCAAAAAAAAGGGGGGGTTCCAACCCCCGGACCCCACCCTGTGGATCCGCGCCTGCTAAGAAATGTGCATCATGATGTCATCATCGAAACTTTTAACTGCAGCTATATTATCATAAGCATCCACAACGAATTATTCATACAACACATATTCCTTTTCAAGCTAAATGTCAAAACATTTAAATATTGACACATAACCTATGACAATTGTTTTCTTTCGTACATAAAATATCTAAGAAAGAATTTAACTTTTACTCTGATGCACAAATTTTGTTCATCTCTTTTGAAAATTTAATCCCTTCTGAAACACTAGACACAAAATTCAAACTATGAATCTGACTTCTATTATGCTAGATTGACTGATGTGAACTTTTAATAGAACAGCACTGTTCGTTTTTCCTATTTTGTTCTCATTTACAAGAAACCAAATAGTATATATGGCTCTCATATAGGATAAGATGTAATTGTCTAGTTGGCTTTTCTCTATTCCCGATCTTGATTAAGTACCACTTATCTGATTGAAACATGGAATGGGAGAACATTTTATGTTCTTGGCAGAAGAATTTTTGGCAGAGTGCTTATTCATTTTCATTTGTTGCTACCATTCTCCCCCCCCCCCCCCCCCATAAATAATAAATAAAAAATTAGTCGACCTCTGATAGACACAGTTACAGTATCGACTAATATCATTTCGGATGGTATTCGTTATAGGAGTAATAATAGCGGCTATTACAAAATCAAAACGATACAAAAATATCATGATGTAACTTGCAATCTTGAAAGAGGTCGGACCTTTGATATATAAAATATCTTAGACTGTTCTAAGTCATGAGCCTCAGTTCAGTGGTTGTCGTTTGTTGTTGTTCATACCAATTCTCAGTTCTATTTCTGTATATAGATTAGACCGTTGGTTTTCCTGTTTGGATTGTTATACACTATAGTCATTGTGTGGCCCTTTAGGGACAACATCAAAATATCAATGTAGGATAAAAACTTAAATCAAATAGTTTAGGGGTGGAGGAGGGGGGGTCAATATTACTGCAAGTTTTGTTAATCTAAAATCGATTTTTTATATATCCCTATTGGTCAATCAATTTTTCCCAAATTAAGTTAAAAGGGGGGTGTGGGGGTCAGTGAAAAAACTATGTGAATTAAGTTTTTTATCCTTCATTGAACTTTTGATGTCGTCCCTTATGGCTTGATGTTCTATATAAGCCACAGCTCCGTGTTAAGGCATTACTTTGACCTATAATTGTGAACTTTTTGTAAATTGTGACTTAGAAGGATAGTTGTCTCACAGGCACTTATATCACATCTTCTTGTCTATAGAGACGAATCCTTTCAATTTATTAAATTTGTACTTAAAACTTTGGTTTAAGAAGTGTGGATTAGGTAAGAAATTTAAAGGACGTTATATACTACGATAAAACATTAAATGTTTTACAAAGATATTTATCCGAAAAGTAACTTAAAATGCATAACCTAAGTAACCAGAGGCACCATGTAACATTTATCGCCCTCCTTATATAATTTCATACAATTGATACAATGCAACAAGTATGGGTTGAATGCTCGCCGCGATATAGCCTTTTTGTGCTCATGCAGCGTAAAGCAACCAACAATCAATCATGGGTTGGATGATTATTATTTGGGGTAAATCTTGTATTGCTGTTCAATTAATTGAGTAACTCCCATAACATCAAAGTTGAGAACATAATAGGCAAACATGAAAAGACAATACATTGCCGGTTAAAATTTCGTTTCAGGTCTAAAAGCTGATATAAATAGTTGATGGACGATTCAGGTTTCTAAACACATTGTTTTCTGAAATCTGCATTCATGTTAAGACACCGATATTAGAACATAGCAAGTCTCAGTAGTTAAGTTGTTTGAATTTGATATCAATAACTATTAGTGTTATACACTGGTAAAGACAATTGTTGCAACATGTTTGGTCTGTCATTTTGTTTCATATATTCATACTTCAAGTTAAAACTGTTAATGTATATTGAACGTTTTTGTAGTTTTCCTGTTTTTATGTTATTTTATATAGATTTGTTAGTACTTTTGTTGACATTAAAAGGAAAGGGTCAAGTCAAAAACTAGTTTATTCCCGTAACATGTGTCCGAGTGTCCCAAGTCAGGTATCTAGTCAGTGGTTGGCTTTTTTTTTTTAACTTTTTTTAGTTATGCTTATTTTTCTTTTATATTAAGAGAGTTTTATTGTTAAGTGAGTCTCTACTTTCATATTCTAAATGTATTCAACAACAATAATAAGCAAGCGAGTTTTATCACATGATTAATGCTAACCAATCAGCATAGTTTATTTAACGATGTTGAGCAATCAAATTCAAATAGAGTGTGACGAAGAAATCTCAGGTGATGGTGTTTTGCTGTGTAAACAGCAGCAGACACGCTGATAAATAAAACGTCTAAACTCACTATTAAGAAATCCATAAATTAATGGATTTACAGCACTGCTTATCAAAAACGACCTGATGAAAATTTGAAAAGCTAAAAGTTCAGGATCAGATAACACGTCAACCTCATAGTCAGTTGCTATGGTTCGCCACGTGACCAAAGCCAAATATGGTAAAAATGAAATGATGAAAGCTATAGTAATGGCGATCATCATAATGGTATATTGTCTTGTATGTAGTCTTCTTGAAATTGATTTTCTTGACGATCGATGGTTATACCTCACACTTCCAAGACTGCTCGTGGATACATTTGGAGTTAATTTTACTTTTCCTTTATGTGTTTTGTGTGATTTTCCGTTTGAAAGTTTGGCGACTGTTTTCCCGTCTGTACCTTCCTTTAGAATAATTTCCGTGGAGCGTCTATTAATAGAAGGATCAATGTCGTCAGAGTCCTTTGAATCTTTTTCTGCGCAGTACGGTAAATAATTTGGAGGTAATACTATAATTTGATTGGTTACTTCCGACATTTCTATGTGACGATGGCCAAAATTATCGGATGATGGAATGTTGTTGTTATCTTTTTGTAGTTCCGTTATTGTTGCTAAGGGCTTGTCATCATTTTCGTCTTTAATTTGAATTTCTAAACCATAACTCACTGAATTACGTTTTGAACTATCATTGCAACTTTCTATTTCACTCGCAACTGTTTCTGCCGGACTGTATCGCCGACTTGTATTTTCACTTTTTTGTACATCTCTTTTAAGACGGCAACATTTCACTCGAAATAATGTCTTTCCAACTAAAGCGTACAGAACAATCAAAGCACTAACACATATTAAAAATATTAAAAATAAAAACACATTGTAGACTGTTATCAAAAGTTTGTAGTCATCGTCTCGTATCATGGTACAATCACTTCCGGTTAATCCAGGTACTTTAGTAATGTTTACATTTACAATGTTGTAAAATGCGAGGCTTGGCCAAGAAATACAAAATGAAAACAAACAAACAAATCCAATTATAAGTCTGGTTATTTGTAAGGTGAGTTGTCTTCGAAGTGGTCTGCATATTTTTCTATATCTGTCAACAGCTAAGGCCATTAATATTCCACCAGAACCGATAGTAGCAAAGTAGTTTACAAAACGTAGAATTTTACAAGCAACCGCACTTTCGAATTTGTAAAAATGGGTCATGTCCACAATTTCTAATGGCATTGATACAGTACATACGATAAGATCGAAAACTGCTAACGCAAGAATAAAGTGAAACGATGAAGTTGATCTAGCTCTAAATCCATAGTAATATATAACCATGGGGTTCCCTATCAGTCCGATTGCCATATATACTGAGACTATACCAATGGCTGGCATAAGAGTTTCTGTCATTGCATCATTTATCTGATTGACTTCACTGTAATCCATATCAAAGTCCTATAATGAAAAAAAATAATTAGTATAAATCCAAAGTTGTTTCCAAAATTTCTTATTTCAAAAGTCATCGTAATGGCAACCACAAGGTATATACATGTATATGTCGTGTACAAGTTGCGATTTTGTACAGGTTATAACATGTACAAAAATATTGTACATGTTATAACTTGTATAATGCAAAAATACAAGTTATAACATGTACAAAAGTACCCCATACATGTTATAACCTGTACAAAATATTGCTTAAAAATGGTTTTAACTTGTACAAAATCGAAAAATAAGGTTATTTTTCTATTATCGCAACAGATGATATTGACCCCAATAACATTTTCATAACTTTTTTATTATTCCTTCATGTTAGTGTGTTTGTCCCTTTTTGCTACATGTACAGTTGGGTCAATATCTTTAATTGATTTTACATAGGCGGCAATGGTAACGTTTTTTCCTGTAGCTCAGTCCATATCGTAAACTTTGATAGCTCGTTAGTAAGCTGTGACATTTTCACAATTGTGGTTAAATTTTCGGGGTACAAAGTGAGATTACCTTTTCCGTAAATTAGCATACCCTGAACATCCTTTTATGATGTGGCTCCTTGTGGTAAAATATCCACTTTTTAACACAATTAGTTCTTTGAAAATTTAATACTTTGAACACATTTTATAGCTCCATAGTTTTTACACATTTATTCTATGTTCCTCTACTTTCCTAATCACCACAAATGGTTAAGTTCAGTCATTTGTAAAAAATAGAAACATGTCCAATATCACAACACAGAGATTTTTTCTTTACACATGACTTGAGTTCCTCATTTCGAGGCGCATTAGGGATGTTGTCCCAGTTAATGTCCAGGGGTCGGTATTACAAAGCATTCCTAAGACCTGTCATAAGATATATCTTAGGACATGTCTTATGATCCTCTTATGACTATCTATGGACATATCTTTATTTGATGAATTATAATTGTGAGTGTCCACTTTGAAGGCAATAGTAAAATACTTTCATTCTAGTTGACACTAAAAGACATAAGAGGATAGTCAGGATAGATGTTTTTACAAATAAAATTGAGAATTGAAATGGGGTATGTGTCTAAAAAAAACCAACCTGCCCGTGGAGCAGACAACATCCAAAGGCCACAAATACATGCTTTCAAAGTAGAGGATATATATTTAAAACATATCAAAATGACATTCGCCTCATGCAATGATCTTATAGTTTATAAACAAAAATTGAGTTATATAAGTCATGTTGTAGGCCAAAAATGTGGAAGAGTAGATCCAAAGATATTGATAATGAAACGTGGTCCAATGAAAACTATTTCAGCTCTCTCTTACTTTTACAGAGTAAGCATATAAGACATTGTTTAAGTCTTTGCACGCTATAAAATCGAGAGGGAGGAGTATTTCCCAAAATTATTAGGAATCTTTCTTAAATTTTTTGGAAGAATTTAGTTACTAGTATCTAATGTAATTGTCATTGAGGAATGCAAGCTTTTAGTAAATAGTTTCACACTTATTTAAGCCATGATGGACTGCATAAAACATACAATTACATGAAAACACATTTTGCCAACATTAGTCATAAAACATATATTTCTGAAACTTTGTGATCATTGTCCTCTACAGAAAAAGACACGTTCTGGCCTATTTATTGTTGTTCTTTATGCATTGGTGAATTTAAATGTATATTTTATTTTATATTAAATTTTGTACAAGTTAAAACCATTTTTAAGCAATATTTTGTACAGGTTATAACATGTATGAGGTACTTTTGTACATGTTACAACATGTATTTTTGCATTATACAAGTTATAACATGTACAATATTTTTGTACATGTTATAACCTGTACAAAATCGCAACTTGTACACGACATATATATACACCCGTTTCATGATGTACTACATGCGCAGGGACTGTATAGCAAGTCAAGGTCGTAAAAAACGTCCATTTGTTGTACTAGATATCACTTCCGAAATAGTTCGGCCAAAGTCTTTTATCGTTGAATAAAATTAGATTAATAAATGTTTTCTTTGTCATTATCTTTATTCAGAGTGTTAACGATGTGTAAAGCGGTGACACACATATATATATATAATTTCTAACTATGTCGCTGTTAGCATAGAGAATGGCATGGTAAAATTATTCGATTCCAATAGGAAAATTCAGAACTAAATGTGATTCGAAGCAGACCTATAAGCAACATCGAAAGGGTGATATTTTAAGTAGATGAAACATAAACATTCTAAATACTTTACAAAAGACAAGCTTTTTCTGCCAAAGAAACCTATAGGCGTCCGTTTCATTGTAGAATGTACTTTTTAAATATTTGACACCATGATTAAAGAGGGGGGGCAAGGGGTTTAACTGTTATGCTGTTATGGGGCAATTTAATTCTTTGTTATCTGTTATTTTGAAAATATATTTGCTGTTAGCTGTTATTGTCTTATTCTTTGTTAGCTGTTATTGGGCTTTTGGTTTTTTTGTTATCTGTTATTGTGATAATGTATTTGCTGTTAACTGTTATTGAAAATTGGAATGTTAGCATTTTTTTTTTGCAGTCAATATTCGGTATAAATTGAAGATCATTGGACATTGGGGTCTACCACTACTTAAATATGTTTGTCCCGTATTCAAAGAAGGATTCCATTAACATATACCCATCACAGAAGTGAGGTCCAGGACAATTCAAGTATATCTTATGATTATCCTTTGTAATAAATTCCATTTTTTTATGAATGTGTATTTAGAATTATCTTAATTTTTTGTATGAGAATAATGTTCCTTGTTTCCACTACGAACATATTAAATTAAAACAATTCTTAAAATGACAAAAAGGAAAACATATGGCCAGGAATATCTGACAAGGATCTCAATTAAGGACTAGGTCCTAACAACCACTTAACCTTTTATATAATATGGTACATAGACTCAGCTCTGTGATTCTTTTCAACGCAGAACCAAATGCATTGTACAATGAAAGTTCCAACTATGTACTTGAGTCCGAAGCTGCACATAACTCATTACAAACAAAGATTTATCTCGTTTCAATCCATTGTTTCCCTACTAAACTATGTATTCTATTTACTAGTACACTTGGTACAATAAAAAACCTGATAAAGAATTGTTCAAATAAGGCCTTTGAAAATAGTGGAATAAATTGCTTTTGGAGTGTCAAAATTCGTTCGAAGTACTTGATTAATTGCATGCTTATAATTGGTGCTTTTGATTTTTCTACCCTATATACCACTTTGCCTCATAGTCTTATTAAGAAAAATTCACACACCTCATTAGATGGTTATTTAGAAAAAGTCAGAATATTCAAACTCTTTTAGGTCATTCTTTTTTATTAGCAACAAAGGGAGCTTCAGACAATATATATAAACAATACACCAACGTTTCATGAGAACTGCTGAAAGCATTTTTGAGTTATTTTTGAAAACTAGAAAATACCACCTTTTTCTTATGAATAAAATCCCTCAACTCAATAACATAAAATCTAAAATTAATAAAAATCGAAAGGGAGTTTACAACAATAGATATAAACATTTCATCAAAGATTCATGAGAACTGCTGAAAACATTGTTGTGAAACAGTCTAAAAACTGGAAAATCCCCGCTTTTTAATTAATAAAACCCGTTAACTCGGAAACGTAAAATCTAAAATTTATAAAAATTGAAAGTGACTTCATGTTAATAGATATAAACAATTCACCAAAATTCCTTGCTTTGTGAAAGCATTTTTGAGATATTATCAGAAAACTGAAAAAAAACCACCAATTTTATTGAATAAAAACCCATGACCCAGAAACTTAAAATCTAAAATTTATAAAAAAAACAAACAAAAAGGGAGCTCACGTTAATAGATATAAACAATTTCCCAAAGTTTAATGCAAATTGGTTAAAGAGTTTTTGATTTAATGTCCGACATGTTGACAACAGACGGACAACCATAATACGTTCCGTTAACGAGCGTATAAAAAATATTATAATATATTGAGTAGTAATTTAAACACATTCTAGATACATAAATTAATATTAAAAACATAGTCATAGAAAATGGAATGCATTACAAAGGATTATATCCGTAATAAGAAATACTGATTTGTCAAAGACCATATTATTTTAATATTTCATTTACTGTTATCTGTTTTTGTCCATTTTAATTCCTTGTTATCTGTTATGAGCCAAATCAATTTGCTGTTTTGCTGTTATTGGGACCCCCCTTGCCCCCCCCTCATTAAACTAATCCTAACAAAAGTAACTCTTCCGCCTATTTTCATAAGTCATTCGAATCGCGACTTGTAAGTAGTAGATCGACTCCACCGCGTTAGTTAGTAGGTTCGACCCATAGCTGGTACACAAATGTTTTTGAAAATTAGGTGTTTACTCTTCTCAGCATGCAGCATTGAGAAATATTAACAAAAAGGTGAACTCGGTGTGCAAATAATATGTCTGGTTGACATGCAGACCCTTACCGTGAAAAAAATCTGACTACATTTAAGATGCGTCAGTCTCGTATAAGTTGTCATATTACGTCAATATTATGCATGTGATGACTCTCACTTAACCTTAAACCGGCATCCCTCATCATAAATCATTTGCCCTATCGATATGGTATGAGTGACAATGAGACAACTCTCTATCGATCCAAGTGAAAAAGGAAAACAATTATCATAGGTAACAGTACGGTTTTCAGCACGGAGCCTTGCTCAAACCGAACAGTTAGCTATAAAGGGCCCCAAAAATGACTAGTGTAAAACACTTTGCATGTAAAACTGACGTAGTTTAGTGTTAAACATATGCATGTAAAACCCGTACATATAAACATTTAGACTTTAAATCATCTAATCGGATTTCATCTCTTTTCAATTTAAGACGTGCCAATAATTGTGCCAACGCCTAGAATTGTACCTCCTTGTATATAATACACAGTTTGTGTCTAGACTATGGTGGTTTAGACGAAAGACACTACGTAGAAAAAATAAGGCAAGAGAAGATCCCTAGACACAAAAGTCGTATTATATCTATCTGGTAAAACCTAACTAAGTCTCCTGTCTCTGACCTCTTAAAAAATGTGCAATAAACTGCTGAACAATAACCATCCCCGATAACTCTTTTTGTCATCGATTTTGTGATGAAGTGCATCAATAACAGTATTAATTGTTTCCTTGTGTACTTATATGATTTTGTCGAGCTCGGTACATGTAATGATTGCATATTTATAGCTTTCGCGCAACCAAATGGACGCCCTTAATCTTTGACATACTGCTAGACGGAAGATGCCTACTTGAAAATATTCTACATACATGCCCATGGCCAATTCCCAAGTACAGCAATCCCGGGAGGATGGGACAGGGGAATGCAAAGGCTAGTTTACAAGTACTGCTATCCCTTTAAAAGCCAAACTTGTAAGTTTAAAAAGGGGGATATATAACGTGTAGTATATAATGTAGTGCTACCATTATGAATTAGGAAAGTTGCGAAAAAGCATATCACACAATTGAATAGTTCCCTTGTGTTGATTTATGATTTTATCAAGCGCGTTTATAACTCCGCATTTAAAGATTTCTAGCATTCTTTTACATACTTCTGGATGGAACAAATGCTACATGTATACCCAATTCCGACAATCCATGGAGATAACATGTGTTACGTTTTGATATACATGAACATATAAAGCTATCAATCTCTGTGATTTATGAAAATTCGCCATTTAAAAATTGCAATCATTAATTCAAGACAAAATATTGCAAATATTTATAAACCAACAATTTCAACGCTTATATGGTAGGAAAATATTTGAAACATAATACATATCAAACTAATTTAAAATTCTAAAACAATTCAACACAAACCGTTACATATATAAACTACCATACCTGTTGTTTTTCCTGACAAGTTGTGTCTAATGGACAATTAAAAGACCATCATCTATCACCTATACATGAACTGTCTACAAAGACATCAACAATCTTATTGTGTATTGGATTTAATGATGGAATATACATGATAAACAGTCGATGTATGTTTTTGACGTTTCCTTTCGGGACATTGTTTTTTTACAAAGTTATTAGACGATTTATCACTATTAATGAATTTTATATCTTATTCTGTTTATACTGTAAACAATGTCATTAAGATGAAATGCACATAACACAATGATTTAGTGTGATATATTTGAAATTTACATGTTGTTGTTCTTTTCTATGTTCTGAAATGTTGATTTTAAATAGTTTTGATTGATTGATTGATTGTTGGTTGCTTAACGTCCAGTGGCAAATATTTCATGCTTGTTCAGGACGATAGCTTTGATTGACATTTGTTATAAAAATCAGAAATTGCGAAATTTTATGCAAATATATATTTTGATACTGTATCTGAATAACAAAAATATAAATCCCGATTTTGCTCTCACTGCATTCACTAAGAGTATATGAAATTTGATAATTAAATGAATGTTATCTTTTCTATGCTCTGAAATGTTTATATTTAATAGTTTCAATTGACCACGATTATAATACTTGTTTTTTTTTATTCGATCATTCGTTTGATTTTTCTTTTATAAATTTTCTTTGCAACTATAAAACTCACATAATTAGCATCAGCAAATAAATCTTTTTAATGTGCGCACGTAAAATACAAATATAATGTCAAGACGTCATTGAGAAATGAGATCACGAAAATTCATGAGATATATATTATTTATGCAGATAAAATGACGAATTTTATCTCTAAAGAACACATCTTTTCTCCCTCCGAAAAAAAAGAAAAAACTGCAAAAAAATAATAACCCACATTTCCTACCTGATTATTTCTATATACTATCCGATTATTTTGAAAAGAAACGGACATCTCATCCCATTTCTAGTTCTAACATAATTGCGGGGGTCGTACGTATTATTCACACGGTAAACAATAAAATACCATAACCCTATGTTTACCTAGAGGTAGTAAAAACAAAAAGATGTAATTAAAGATTTCACCTCGTATATTTAAGTTATTGTCGATTGAATACGATATAAAGCATTAAGTAGATGTATAGGTCACGTGACCCATGAAAACGACATCTAACATCGTATTTCTCTTCTCTCAGGTATTTGAAACTGATCTCTATCAGCTGACAAGTTTGTGGTGAAGTG
>CM034362.1:39883292-39897876 GCA_019925275.1 Mytilus edulis
TTTGGTAATGCGGTAAAAAAAAATTGTTGTACAAGTCAGCTGGAGGTATCAAAACTATTGAAATTTTGTTACGTATCAATATTTTGAATAAAATGAGGACATGCTGGTATCTTAAATTTATGCGAACCAAAATTTGTTGTTATTATATTGCAATATTGCTGTCCATTGTCATGATTGTGTTATACATTAAATCCTGACATAAAAAAAATGACTGATTTACTGTCCGGGTATATAGATTTACAATTTAAAGTTCACATATGGTCAGTTTTGGTAATGCGGTCAAATAATTTTGTTGTACAAGTCAGCTGGAGGTACCAAAACTACTGAAATTTTGTTACGTATCAATATTTTGAATAAAATAAGGACATGCTGGTATCCTAAATTGATGCGAACCAAAATTTTTTGTTATTATATTGCAATTTTGCTGTCCATTGTCATGATTGTATTATACATTGAATCCTGACATTAAAAATAAGGCTGATTTACTATGCTGGTATATAGATTTACAATTTAAAGTTCACATATGGTCAG
The DNA here is from genome assembly GCA_019925275.1 of Mytilus edulis. Lineage (NCBI taxonomy): Eukaryota > Metazoa > Mollusca > Bivalvia > Mytilida > Mytilidae > Mytilus > Mytilus edulis. The sequence continues at coordinate 39,883,824 of CM034362.1, forward strand.
TTTTGGTAATGCGGTAAAAAAAAATTGTTGTACAGGTCAGCTGGAGGTATCAAAACTACTGTAATTTTGTTACGTATCAATATTTTGAATAAAATGAGGACATGCTGGTATCTTAAATTTATGCGAACCAAAATTTGTTGTTATTATATTGCAATTTTGCTGTCCATTGTCATGATTGTATTATACATTGAATCCTGACATAAAAAATATGGCTGATTTACTATGCGGGTCTGAGACTACTATAACACAGAGATTGGTCACTCTCTGTACTGGCCAGTCAAATCGTATTTTCACGATGTCCACGGATGCGCGCGCATTCTGACTGATTAGACAAGAAGGACGATCAGCCATTGTTTACAAGCGTGGTGCAAAATAATAACATATGTGGCTTATTAAGGCGTTTTTTACATCAGTAAGTATAATATTAAGATTAAAAATGTTAATTATTGTTTGATTATGTTCACATTAGCCTTGTTTAGTGAATTTATAAGCGTAAATTTACAAATGAAACCTTGAAAATTTACCGCGTTTGACTTTTCAGTTCGTTAGACCGACTCGAGTTATTTTGTAAATAGGTTAAATTCAGAGAAACAGTTGGTTTTCTAGATAGTATTAAAACTTTCTTTCATATTTTTTCTTTACACTGATGTATACTTTGTCATAATTTGATATACCAGCAAAAAGCTATTGATCCCTTTTTGTGGGGAGATTTACCACATGAAGGTTTTCAAAATGGCCGATGTAAATTTTGAGTCAATTTCTGTTGTGCTAGGGTATAATTCAGTTGAATAATTTGTTTTCCCAAATGGCATAAAAACATTCCCTTGTATTTCTTCTTTCTACTAATGTTTACCCTGTCATAATTTGATATACCAGCAAAAAGCTATTGATCCCTTTTTGTGGGGAGATTTACCACATTAAGGTTTTCAAAATGGCCGATGTAAATTTTGAGTCAATTTCTGTTGTGCTAGGGTATAATTCAGTTGAATAATTTGTTTTCCCAAATGGCATTAAAACATTCCCTTGTATTCTTCCTTCTACTAATGTTTACTTTGTCATAATTTGATATACCAGCATACTGCTATTTACCCCTTTTTGTGTGTGTGTGTGTGTGTGTGGGGGGGGGTCCCCATGATGAAGACTCCCAAATGAAAAATTTGAAAAAGGTAAGTTTGTCCACATTTTAAACAAATCCGTCAATTTACCATGGCTATTAGTTTGTTTAAGTAAAGTTGCAGACCCTATTCTGAGTATTCATTTATCATGTTTATAGTCTAGAAGCATAAGTAAGTTTTCAATGTTACTGATTATAATTTTATTTATTGTAGAAATGCCTCTCTGAAAGAAATCCCGTTTGGGACGACCGAAAAAGAACAGCCATCAGAAAAAAGAACCAAAGCATAAAATTGGTAAGTTTATTCTTCAACATGATAACATTTAAATATTTGCTGACTTTGAATACCAATGAATAAGGTTTACTGTAATATCCATTACTTTATACATAGGTCACTGAGTTCATTGCATGTCTAATGCTGAAGAAAAATGCTTCATTCCCTTTGTCATTTAGGTGAACCCATCTCTAAGGTGGTTATGTCTGAAGCACTTGTGGTTCCAAAATTTAATGCCTGCTGTCTGTGGTGTTTTCTCTGACAAATGTGTTATAGTAGTCTCAGATGGCATACATGTAGGAAGTAAAGTTTACAAGTAAGACAAATAGTCTATTCAACTCTATCTTTTTTTTAAAATTTAGAATGCCAAAGAGGAAAAGATTGTAGAAATTAACAAATGGAGTTAAAAAGAGAGTAATCCTCGACAATGAACAGCTGTTGGTACCAGTATGGAGGAGACATCTGTTCCAGTAAATCACACTGAAGATGGAAAGAGAATGAAAAAATATGAACGCTTAAAGGACAAGGTATATGATAAGGGCTATTTTTGGCCCCCTCTCCAAATAAGTTTATATTGATATCAATGATGGTCTTAGTGTAGACACTTGAAAAAATAATGATTTTATTGTGTTCCGGTGAAAGGAAGGTTGCCTAGCAACGGTTTTTATTAAGAATGAAAATTATCACATAATAATTGCTTTATCAGTAAAAATTTAAATATTTGCAAATAATATTGTTTGTCCAAGAAGAACTTGAAGTCACAAATGAAAATACCCTTTGCATTTGTTTATTATATGTTTAAAACAACCTTGGCAACAGAAATGTTGCCTAGCAACGGTTAAAAAATTGGTGCTTGCCACTCTTAAGTATGAATTAAGCAGTTGTTTGAAGATTTTTCTTTCCATTTGGAGTTTCATTCCAATATTTTTTCATATACATCTTTTTTTATTCTTTACAAATTTCGTATTGAGCATAGCAACACAAGTGTTGCTTAGCAACAGCAAAACATGTTTGAATTAAAGCCAACTACAAATCAATTAGTCATTATATTGAACAAATTAAATTGAATGCAATGCAGATTGTCTGTTTGTGAACATGTTTAGTTAGAAATGAACACTTAGTTCAATTGTAGGTCACTACACGCTGATCAACAACTAAGATACATAACAAGTGCATATCAACCATGCAATAATAGGTTCTTTATATTTTTTGAAGTATGAACTTAGTTATTTTTTAGGAATATACTTCCTAATACGGTGTTACACTATAATATAAACATCTAGATTATCATTATTTTTTTTGGACGAATTCTATATCGAGTATAGAATCCCACATCTTGCTTAGCAACAGCAAACATTTTTTTTTAAATTGTAGACCACTACAACACCTTTGTTTGACTTTCAATGTGAAAGTTTTTTCATGAAAACAAGAATATATAGGATTTAATAATTTGAGATGAGTTTGAACAGCTTTCAAAGATACTTAACAGTTAATGGAATCAAAGAGACGTGACTTGTACCACATACAGACATAATCACATTGTGTGGAATAAAATGTCTAATCCAGGCAATTACGAATTAATATGATGTAGGGGTTGGAATGGGAATGTTTCCTCTGCATGGGTACAAAACCTATAGTGAATTAGAAACGACTTATCAAGGCAAAAGGGGGGGGGGGGGTAAATCATTTTTGAAGTGATTAACGAGGCATTAATTGACCTAAGAAATTAAACCTATTGTGCAGTAAAAAAATGGCATAGCCTGTAAGAATATATATATATATGGTTTAAGGGTTGGACAATCATTTAACCATGAAAGTTAAAGGTCAATTAATTGTACCTTGAGATCAACGGTAAATGTCATAATGATATTAGACTGTTATGATATCTGAGTCATGGCTATACACTGTATGCCAAATATCATAAGTCAATGTATAAAAACTAAATAAGTGTAGACCCGGACAAGTGTGTATGAGAATAAAATTCCAAAAAAGAAGAAGAATAGTTATGTTTAACATAATGTATCCATTCATTTCATCTTGGAAGCCAGGGAAAATTGTGGACAAGTGAAAACTGAGAACAGAATAAACTGATGTTTCTTTCACGATGAAATGGACTATGGTTTGAATGGTTTTACAGTAGTAATTTTGGGGCCCTTTATAGCTTGTTGTTCGGTGTGAGCCAAGGCCCCGTGTTAAAGGCCGTACATTGACCTATTACGGTTTACTTTTATAAATTGTTATTTGGATGGAGAGTTGTATCATTGGCACTCACACCACATCTTCCTATATCTATGGAACATTTTTGTTATCTGTAATTTTGATGTGGATACTGGCAATGACGAAAAATGTTATTTGCTGATTTCCGTTAATCAATTGGCATTAAGGGGTAAGAACAAAGACTAGTTGGATCGGAGTGTCAAGTTAGGGTAATATGTCTTCCTGTGGACTGTAACCTTTTTAGCTATAGCACAATAAAAATTAATGAAACAAACAACCCATGCAGCAACACGATGTCCAAAAGTTAGCACTTTGTGTAAACATGAATTATTATTAAAATAGTCAATTATATGAATTAACTGTTTACAAAACTTTATATTGTTTGCAAAAACTACGGATAATATATTCAGGAATAAATAACCTTTATTAGCTGTATATCGCAAAAAAAAAAATCGGAATATTGAGCCTTTTATGGTCTTTTGACATTTTTTTATTCGACCGTCACTGATGAGTCTTTTGTATGCGAAACACACGTCTTACAATCAAGATGTCTTTAATTATGATGCGTTTTATTCCTTTCATATTCAATACTTATTTTTATTCTTTTGAATATGTTTAAATTCATTCTACATGTAGTGCTGTTATTTAAGAAGACATATGATTGATTGAATGTTGTTTCCTGACCGTCCAGTGACAAATACTTTATGCATGCAAATTTTAATGAAAAGATATGTAGAGAATGATTTGCAAACAAGAAATACGAAGTAGCACGCGTTGTCATCAAGATAGAACAACGGGAAGGCGGGTGACAATTACAAATAATAAGTCCAATAAATTCAACACCATGACCAAAACATAACTCAAGATACATAGATCATAAAAGTGTTGGATAGTTTTGTTTAATCTTGATTATTGTTATACTTACACAATTAAATAATTAAAATTGTCACATGGTGTCTTCTTATGTCATATAAATTACAATATATGTTATTATTCACAGTTCTGTAGTTTATTTCGCCATCGCCATCTGTATTTATATTAAATGATTGTCTAAAATGTTAACTTGGCATGCCATACTTGGTAGAAATGCGGACGTGAAAGAAAGCACTTTTCACAAAAGTGTCATCGGAGATTAAAACATTCCAGGGCGACGATTTCGTCAATTATGAAACAAAATAAGTATATGCACTGTTTGAGTATGAACCAGTTATTATATTCATTCACAATTACGTTCCCAGAATTTCTCTGAAGTTTGTCACAGTTCCGTCTAATTTGGGTCAAATTTCGACGGTCTGCTAAAATGTCACTTTAAATTCAAGAATAATGAATTATACAGGAATATCCTGTTTTCCTGTTTCAAATATGTTTATTTTTCGTCCTGAAGAAACTAGCCATTATTATAGCGTACCATGAATACATTTCCGTCGGATCCAGTAAATACCGGAAATCATCTCCGGTCCGCAATTCGGTTAAAAATTTCGATGATTCAATAACTACCGACGATTTTTGTCACTTTTTTGAATTTTTAACTATGAGCGTACTTACGACCCACTAAAATATTTGAACTGCATCAACATTTATGTTCAAGGAATGTCTGGTATAAATATGATCGTGGGTCGTAGGTACGCTCATAGTTTAAAATGCAGAAAAAGGTTTAGAAACTGCCATTTTTCTGGCTTTTTCGCGAATCTTGAGGTCTTTACAGCAACAGAGCATGAATAATATCAGCGAAAGTTGAAAAATCTATTGATGTTTACAAAAATATAGGTTTTAAACTTTAAAAATAATGTATTATAATTAATGGCAGGTCACTTTTAATTTGAACGAAATTAGGGGGCCGTTCTCTGATGCTTATCGTACCTTGTCCTTTGATTGTCATGCTGTTTCTTTTTCTAGCACCAGTGAAAGGCACAGAGCAACTGATTGCACAAGAAATTGAGATATTTGCAGTGAATGAGACACACAATAAAGATGAAGAATCTTGCCATCTCCCTTTCACTGTATGCAATTTATTACAAGTTATCATCGCTGATACATGTATATATCCTTAGCTGTACAGATACCGAAATTTGCATAACCCAGATCAGTTGCAGGGAAATTATCATAAAACTCTCAGTTATCATTGACAGTAACATTATGAATAAATGTTTGATAATAAAAATATTATTTATACCTGGAATTGTTTTTGTTCTCTCTCATTTTGGTTTAGTTATTGAAAAAGGATGGAATAATGTGTAGTGATATTTTAGATATATTGTATACATTAATACATGTACAAGTTCTGATTCTCAGTCTGACTGGTCCTTTTCATTTTAGAATACTGGGATGTATGTATGTGTCTTTTTACAGATGTAATTTGGTTTATTCAAACGCCACACCACATTTATTGGTTTATAGGTTTTATTGATATGATTACTGTTGGGAAAAGACAACAAACAAGATCATAAAATTGTACGGCTTGTGATTATGGTTGAATATATTATCATGCCTTTATTATGTATGTGCTTTCCCAAAGTAAGGAGCCTGTAATTCATTGGTGTGTTGCTGTATACACCATATTTGGATTTTTTTCTTATTATTTTGTTCATAAATAAGACAGTGAGTTTTCTTGTTTGATGTGTTAAACCTTTTTCTTAAATAGACCTTGTAAAGTTGACAGTGCAATATGAATTTTACGCATTGCTTAGAGCCTTTTGGTCACCTTAAAATGTTGATGTCTGTATCATTTGGTTTCTTGTGGAGAGTTAGACATTATATTGCATATACTGTACAGAAAAAAATGAATGTCATACACTCGCAAATCAATATGTAATAAAAAATGAAATATTTGCCACTGGACGTTTAGCAACCATCAATTAAATCAACCTGATCAACAACAACAAAAATGAAATATTTGCCACTGGACGTTAAGCAAGCATCAATTAAATCAGCCTGATCAACAACAAAGGAAGACACCTTTTCGTGCAGTTTGTATAAAGTAAAAAAGGGTTTTAACTAACAATCAAGTCAAAATGTTTCACTATTCACACAGGTCCATGTCTGTTTCAAAATTAAAAGGAGATTTTTCTAGGCTTAAAGTAAAAAAAAGAAGGGAAACATGTACATTACGCTTACAATATGGTTAATCCCTTTATATTCGAGGTCAAAAGTATGGTGGCCGGTTAAGGCCATTTCGCGTTTTCGCGTTTTCGCGTTTTCGCCCATCATATTATATAGGGCGAAAACGCGAAAACGCGAAATCGCGAAGTCGAAAACGCGAAAACGCGAAGTCGAAAACGCGAAAACGCGAAAACGCGAAGTCGAAAACGCGAAAACGCGAAATATTTTTTCTTTCCGATTTCGCGTTTTCGACTTCGCGTTTTCGCGTTTTCGACTTCGCGTTTTCGCGTTTTCGCGTTTTCGACTTCGCGATTTCGCGTTTTCGCGTTTTCGCGATTTCGCCTTTTCGCGATTTCGCCTTTTCGCGTTTTCGCGATTTCGCCTTTTCGCGGACAAGGTGATTGCAATATAGCCCCCAACTCTATAGAGTGGGGTATAATATACTTTTTTTAACAGTTTCTGGGCAGACCCATAAAGATAAAGATAGGTTTTTTGTGCCTTTCTTGTATACTTACTTTTTATAAGTTACGGTATATTTTATTTGAATTTGAGTTAGCCGGGTGGGGTGGGGTATCATATTTGATATTTCTGATATATTCACGTCTAAATGTATAGCAATACATATTTATATATAGATGACACTGTGTCTGGATTCTAAAAATGTCCAGCTACTGAAAGTAAACAAACTAACATTTAAAAGTATCTTGACCGTCACACATTAGAAATTTCATGCATAATTATTCAGATTAATTATACTTATCGAAAATCAAATTGCCATTGAAAGATTCATTTTGTTATAATACTATTTTCCATTAATGTCTAGAAATTGCTTAATAATGAATTCCTAAGTTGAAGAAAATTACGGCATTATATATATCTCATCTTGGACTGCGGACGTTTACATATGTTTTGGAAATTAAGTTATACATTTTTAGTTTGAACATATTCATTTACAGTGGATTGGGAAACAAGTTTTGCAACTTATTAGTAGTCCCTTTCCACTTTGCTGGTGCGAGTGCTGCCTTGTAGCGGCATTAGCCTACTTTTTTTCGAAATCTACAAGGGTGTCTTTAACGTTCTAGAGATATGGCGCTCTCTTAACACGGGTCAGCCATTTATCGTCCCCTTCCGACGGACTAACAACGTTTCCTTAAGACCATATTCGCAAATGATGTCAAGGGAGAGCCGAATATTGAGTTCCTGAAATTTTCATCCCGAACGGGAATCGAACCAGGAACCTCTGTGTTAGTAGTCCGATGCACTAACCACTACACGACTCTCTGGTTACACCAGAGACATATAATACAAAAATACGAAACATACGAACTATTTTTATTGAAGAAAGCTCAATTATGAACAGAATCATTAATAGCATAGATACAACAAAGAATAACAGTTAAACAATCTTAATTAAAATTGATACTACATAAGTGTCAAAGTATGCGTGTTCCAAGGGGAGTAACTCTAGTGTATAAATATAAGTAATCATTTTTTATGCACTTTTATTGTTTGTTAAAAAATGTTGTACTAACATACCCCATGTGGGGGCTTTAGTGAAATAAAATGTCTTATGTCTTATGTCTTATGTCTTATGTCTTATACTCGTTCCGAAATGCATATTTCCCGCTGGACATAACGGCGTTATGCCGCAGCAAAAAAAAAAGAAAATGCAATGGTAAAGAAATGCAGAATGAGACTAGAAAGATTTCTTGCATATATTAAGAACCATTTATTTGACAAGTAATTAAAGTATTCCTTGGGTATCTAACGGTGCTGCACTCTGTGAATTTCCACAGCCGCATTGTAAGAAAAACAGGAATTCAGTTTACTACCTCACTACTACATGTACTTCGACACGCATTTGATACAACTCAATACACAGAATTTGAGCAATAATGCAGAACACACATGCAAATCTTTGTTCGATGAACATGTACGGACAAAAAAATACATATTATATACAATATATGTTCATTGTCGGAAAATGCGCAACGAGCTGTAGAAGCAGGACGAAAAATGAAGTTTAACGAACTATTCTCTTGTTTCGTATCGACTACAAATCAATTTTGCGTTTCCATGTACATTTATTATTTTAATCTAGCAATTTACATCCGGCACTGAAAGGTTTATTTGTTTAAATCTAAGTAGTTTTCTCGGTTTTTTGTTGTTTTGTTTTTGTTTGTTTTAAAGAAATTGACATGCACAGTTTATACGCGGACCGCGAAGAGGACACCGAAATTAATTGTTGCATTAAAAGAACTATTCAAATTACCGTTTGTCCAATATGGAAGAGGAATAACAGGAGACTTTATTTCTATTTGTAAAAGTGTAAATAGTGCAACACATTATTTGTGTACCTGTTTTTTCCGACGTAGTCGGTATAGTTTCGGTTTGTGCACTTTGAACTTAAGGACGCTTCACTATGGCAACAGACTACGCATGCTCGAAAATCCTTTCCGTGATTGGACAAAATACTGTCATGGTGGGTGATTTGGTTGTGTTTGAAAAAGCCTCTCTATAATTATATCGTGATGGAAAGCAAGTGAAATACTATAAATATTTGAACTAGATCTTACAAAGATTTATAATTGTTTCAACAATAGTTCTTTGCATCCATGACAGCTGTTTATTCGGGACAATTATGTAATTTTTAATGTAAACTTTGTTGCACGAACGTACATGACTTTTAGAACGCACCTACGGAATGTAAGATTTCCGCGGGGTTTTGGTGAATGTAAACAGAAAGATATTTATACTACCAATAGTTTCTAGCTTTGTTAACCATGAATTAAGTTTAATGTAAACTGCAGTAAATGTATATTTATATCTTTTTATTTGCACTAGATTTTTTGACAAATGCAAATTTTAGGTGTCATCACAATATTCTTATATATTATTGCCTTAATATAACCAAACTAAGAAAAGAATTTCTTGTAGTTACATTCAAATGGAGATGTTATTAAAGAGGTCCTGCATCATTAAGTCATTGTGCTTCTAAAGGTTCTCGAAATGATAGTTTTAAACATATACACAAATTTAAATACGTCGGATATCTTTTTTAAAGATAGTTCTCGTTTAAATCTTTATTCGTGTACCTGTTATTTGTGCAAAAGCAATGCATGTTGATTGCATGATAAATTATTACGGAATTTGCTAAAACCTACTGGAATCTAGTATTAAAAATGGTATAAATAAACAATACATATCGCAAACAAAATTTGCCACAATTTTACGCATTTGGATAAAATCAAAATGTTATTAGATACAATCACTTTGTCAACTTTTGCATCGAACGTTTTAACCAACATCAATTAGTTTTTTATTCAAAGATAAAACCTCGTTTTATGTTGCTTGACTGTAGTCCACAAGTCCATAATTTTTCCGATATGAATTAGTTTTGGTTGTCATATTGAAATAAATTAGAATTCTTTGACGAAAATGAGTCATTACATTGAGTTCCGTTCTGTTTGCTTTTCAGAGAACAGTTTGACAATATGGGTTCCGAATGGTTTAAGAATATGTGTGGTGTACAACTGAACGATAAACAAATGGAGAACATTCCACACACGAGAACAGAACTTGGAATTCACATATCAACAAAATTTGCACAGATGTTTGGAATTATGGGAACTTGTATCGTAGGACCTATTGCAGGGGCAGTCAATAAAGATACTAGAAACTGGCCCGATATAAAAGATAAAATGACAACTATGGGTACAGGTGGAGTCGCCTTAGGATTCGTCGTGGGGCCGCTTCTTACTTATTCCTTAATGAAGAATCAAGACGACTATCGAGTGTGGGACAGGTGCTATCGAATACGTCATAGCAGAAATCAAGTTCGTGTAGATCAATTATCTCTTTTAGGATCCGCCTGTGGCGCAGGAGTAGCTGCATATACCGGAAATGGTTCAGCATTTGGCGGACTTGTTGGTATGACTAGCGGAGTCATATTAGCCGCTCTCTACAACAGTGCGACGGCAAAAAAGAACAAAAAGTAAAAAGTTGTCTCGTCAATGATAGTGTGCCATTGAATATATTTGTTAGAAAGTCAATGAATGGTTTATTTTTTTTATATCGTTTGCTATGAATGTCACAGAATGGAGGATCTGTGGATGTTGATTCGGCGGCGACGGCATAAACTTTGTATTGAGCTTGTAGAATTATATTTTAAAGGATAGAAGATTCCTTATATTCAAAAATCTTGTTACTTTATGCCTTTTATCCTCCAGAGTTTAAGTCTGACACAAATGTCAATTTTTTTTATTATTTTTTTTTTTTTAAGGAATACACGAACTGCTAAGGTTTTTTTCGTTCCATAAACCTTTCACAAACCATGCGTAAAAGTCAGCTCGGTTACTAAATTCTTTACTTATAACTATAAATAAAAAGCAACCGATAAATATTAAACATCCTTTAGAAATTGTAAAAAATGTTAACAACACGTTATAAGTTTCATGCGTCCGAAAGAGCTTTTTCTGGATTTACCTTCATCAGGAACGTTCAAAACCGAGGAAGTATAAGAGACGAAACAGTTGGAGAGCTTTACGATCAAAACGTACTTAAACAAAAAAGCCAAATTCATCTAAATACCGTAAGAAATGGGTGAAAGAAAATTATAAAGAATCTGCGTTGAAATTGTCACATTATTTTGAGATGGGGGTTTCTTACAGCCATTACAAGGTCTACACGGTATTTTAATTTTAAAGTGTCCAATGCATGAGAAAAGAAGCTGTCATAATCCTCATATGTTGAAAGGGTTTAAGTGTTTAATGAGAGACTACCAAAACACACAAACTACAGAATTTTACAGCTTGAAGTTTCCTACTTATGTTGTGCTGCTACATCACTTAAAACAAACAAGAACAACAAACGAAGCAAAAACAGTTCACTTTTACAATGTTCAAATATAAGTACAAAAGGCACATTTGTAAAAAGTGAAAAAACACAAATTCCGAACTATATGGAGATTCCCAACACGGATAAAAAAAATTGGCAAAATCAACGGCTAAAAAAAAAATCGAACGAATGGAAAATTCCTGACTAGGTACAGTAATTTCCTTATGTAAAACAAACTGTAGATTAATCAATCCTAATTCTATCTATGTATAACTTAATTTCCAAAACATATGTAAACGTCCGCAGTCCAAGATGAGATATATATAATGCCGTAATTTTCTTCAACTTAGGAATTCATTATTAAGCAATTTCTAGACATTAATGGAAAATAGTATTATAACAAAATGAATCTTTCAATGGCAATTTGATTTTCGATAAGTATAATTAATCTGAATAATTATGCATGAAATTTCTAATGTGTGACGGTCAAGATACTTTTAAATGTTAGTTTGTTTACTTTCAGTAGCTGGACATTTTTAGAATCCAGACACAGTGTCATCTATATATAAATATGTATTGCTATACATTTAGACGTGAATATATCAGAAATATCAAATATGATACCCCACCCCACCCGGCTAACTCAAATTCAAATAAAATATACCGTAACTTATAAAAAGTAAGTATACAAGAAAGGCACAAAAAACCTATCTTTATCTTTATGGGTCTGCCCAGAAACTGTTAAAAAAAGTATATTATACCCCACTCTATAGAGTTGGGGGCTATATTGCAATCACCTTGTCCGCGAAAAGGCGAAAAGGCGAAATCGCGAAAACGCGAAAAGGCGAAATCGCGAAAAGGCGAAATTGCGAAATCGCGAAAACGCGAAAACGCGAAATCGCGAAAACGCGAAAACTCGAAAACGCGAAATCGCGAAAACGCGAAAAGGCGAAAACGCGAAAAGGCGAAAACGCGAAGTCGAAAACGCGAAAACGCGAAGTCGAAAACGCGAAATCGGAAAGAAAAAATATTTCGCGTTTTCGCGTTTTCGACTTCGCGTTTTCGCGTTTTCGACTTCGCGTTTTCGCGTTTTCGACTTCGCGTTTTCGCGTTTTCGCGTTTTCGACTTCGCGTTTTCGCGTTTTCGACTTCGCGATTTCGCGTTTTAGCGTTTTCGCCCTATATAATATGATGGGCGAAAACGCGAAAACGCGAAAACGCGAAATGGCCTTAACCGGCCACCATACAAAAGTGAGACTTGTATTGCAATTTTCTATTAAATGATCATTAAGTGTAAGTCCTAACTAAATACACAATCCGTGAAAAGGAGAAACCATAAATTTACCGACAATCATAAAAACAACTGAATGCAAGCTCATAGTATTTCGAAAAACACAATTAGAAAACAATTTACAGACAATCATAAAAAATCAACCCAATACAAGCCAAATTAATAATGAACCCAGAAAGTAATCATTTTTTAATGATCTATACAAATTATAAATATTATAAGACAAATTCGATCATGATAAAACGATATTTGTCAAACAATATTTATTATTTAATTCTATAATTTGTAAATAATATTTTCGGAAGGAGTGTGAAAACCTGTGGTGTAACTACTTCGTGTGTACCAGGTGTCAAATAAAACTCATTTTAACAGGTTGTGATTTACCTGACCATCGGATAATTCAAGCCGAATATACATGTCACACTGTGACATTATGTCTCCGAGACAGGTGTATATTTAATAGAAACCCATTATGAAACAATCAAATAATTAACTCCGATACATGACATACAATTTATTACGTATTAATTATTTAATATCGTATTTTTAATACAATATCAAATCTGAGACTACTATAACACTATATGGCCGTAATCTTCACCCGTAATTAACCTTTATTTGGAAAAACAAAAACAGAAGCCTTTTTCCATTTTTTTTTCAATCATTCATGAAAATTTAAAAAAATTGTTAAATAGTATCGATAATGAGATTTATATATCTTAATTCCATTTTTAGTTAGCATGTGTATACGTGTATCAAAACTATATCCCAGCCAATTCACAAATGCACCTGTTTTTACAGGTAGGTAAAACAGGTAAAACATTTGTATATTTGATCGGGGGATTGTTTATATGATTCCTTGATTGGATAAAATAAACGGGACCTGTTTCAACAACTTCGTTTGTCGGATTTATGAGAATTAACAATCCATTCTCAATCATAGTCGCATAGCTTATTTTAAAAACTTTTAAAACATGTTTATTATGAAAAAACTATTAAAATACATTTATTATTATAAACTATTATAATATAATAATTATTAAAGTAGGATAATCATAATAATATTCATATAATAATAGGAATAATAATGATAGCATTGAAAATAATATTTTGCTTTGTATTATTCATTTTTAATTGAACAATTACATGTCGTCTGCTAACGGTAAAATACGAAACTACGTTAAATTAACGCAGCTAGCTTTTTTGAGTGTAGCTGGTTTAA
>CM034362.1:39897976-39970792 GCA_019925275.1 Mytilus edulis
CATGACAATGGACATTAATATTGCAATATAATAACAACAAATTTTTGTTCACATCAATTTAGGATACCAGCATGTCCTCATTTTATTCAAAATATTGATACGTCACAAAATTTCAGTAGTTTTTATACCTCCAGCTGTATTGTACAACTTAATTGTTTGACTGCATCCACCAAAACTGACCATATGTGCACTTTTAATTGTAAATCTATATACCAGCATAGTAAATCAGCCTTATTTTTAATGTCGGGATTCAATGTATAATACAATCATGACAATGGACAGCAATATTGCAATATAATAACAACAAATTTTTGTTCGCATAAATTTAGGATACCAGCATGTCCTCATTTTATTCAAAATATTGATATGTAACAAAATTTCAGTAGTTTTGATACCTCTAGCTGACTTGTACAACAAAATTTTTTGACCACATTACCAAAACTGACCATATGTGAACTTTTAATTGTAAATCTATATACCAGCATAGTAAATCAGCCTTATTTTTAATGTCGGGATTCAATGTATAATACAATCATGACAGTGGACAGCAATATTACAATATAATAACAACAAATTTTTGTTCGCCTAAATTAAGGGTGCCAGCATGTCCTCTTTTTACTTAAAATACTGATACGTAACAAAATTTCAGTAGTTTTGATACCTCCAGCTGACTTGTACAACAAAATTATTTGAATGCATTACCAAAACTGACCATATGTGTATTTAATTTGTAAATCTATATACACCATGACGTACTGGCATAGTATTAATCAGCCATATTTTTTATGTCAGGAATTAATGTATAATATAATCATGACAATGGACAGCAATATTGCAATTTAATAACAACAAATTTTTGTTCGCTTAAATTTAGGATACCAGCGTGTCCTCCTTTTATTCAAAATATTGATACGTAACAAAATTTCAGTAGTTTTAATACCTCATGCTGACTTGGAAAACAAAACTAGTTGACCAAAACTGATCATATGTGCACTTTTATTTGCAAATCTATATACCCGCATACCATTGTACCGAGCACCTTAATGTCTTCTCCTGGCGCTCCTGTTCACATTTTAGTAGGACCGTAAATGTACACGTAATCAATAATATTGGAAAACTATTAATGCAAAAAATATTCTGATTAAATTGAGAATGTCAGAATTTCATCTCTTTATTCATTATAACAGTCAGATCATATATAGGAGTTCATGATGGTGTACGTGTAAAACAAAACTATTATGCCACATCATCAAAGTACCAACACTGACATGTCTGAATTCATTTGTACTATTTACAATGATTTAATAAAAAAAAAAGTATACGAGGTTCTCTTCTTGGAATCTATTATGTCGGTTGATTGATTTTGTTTATAGTTAAACGTCAAGTGGCAACTATTTCATTAGAGTGCGCATTGAATATAATTTTAGGATGTCCCATATAAATATCGGCAATGACAAATCTCTCGATAAATACCGACCGTGCGAGGGCTGAAAAGCCAGTCAAGGTCGTTATAAACACTTCCATATCTCGATAAATCTGACGAATTTGACGAGATTGTTGATAGTTTTACCACACCGTATGCTTACGGACACTGTACAATTTCTGTTAGAATATTCTGCGGGAAATAGAATAGTAAATCCAATGCAAACAAGTTGAATATCAATGAAATATCCATGCAAGTATAAATTTATGCATACAGTAAAATTTAGGAAGGGACCGGTAAACAACGGGGAACGAAGTAACGTAGACAATGTTTTCGATATCCCGTGATATAAGAATATTGTTCCGATGCGTTGGATAACCTTTCTATCCGCCTTCTAATAAAAAAAAAACTCTGTGTGATCGTATAGCCATTTTTTATTTATATAAGAATACACGGTCTCACTAATTAGCGACAACAAGAATTTTAGCGACAACAAGCGTCAACAAGCGACAAGAAGCGACAACAAGAATTATTTTAGCGACAACAAGCGGCAAGAAACTATTTAGCGACAAGAAAACATATTTTTTTTAATAAAAATTAATTATTGCAATAAATATTAAAAGAATATGCAAAAGAAAATAATTTTAGCGACAAGAAAGTTAAAATTGATAGAAAAAAATGAAACATTATTTACCATGATATTTATTTTATCATCTATTATATATTACGTTTAATTATTGTATTATGAGATTACTTTTCCTTGTGTTTTAGAACATATTATTTATCTTAAGTTATAATTTGTTTTTTAAAACAGATAAATACATTATCTTATACATATTCCTCATATTAAAAATTTAAAAAAAGAAACTCAATGTCTTTCTTCTTCACAAATGTTAATTTCTTCATCTACCAATATACTATTATACACTTCACAATCTCTTTCTCCTCACAAATGTTTCATTTCTTCGTCTATCTATATAATAAAACATTTTAATTAGACATATCTGCTCGTAAATTTAAAAAAAAACATAACACAAAAATTTCTTTATATCTAATAAAAAAAAAAAAATGTTTTCTTGTCGCTAAATAGTCTTCTTGTCGCTTCTTGTCGCTAAAATAATTCTTGTTGTCGCTTCTTGTCGCTTGTTGACGCTTGTTTTCGCTTGTTGACGCTTGTTGTCGCTAATTAGTGAGACCCTGTCAGGACTGGTCAAAAGCAGACTTGTCCACAGGTACAAGTATATCAAATAAAAGAGAGCATTTGTATAATATCTAGTAGAGTCTAGCGAGTAAATAATAAATGATATCTGTGGAAAAACAATGCGAATGTTGTTTACATATTTTAATCATGCGGAAAGCTCAAGGCTGATATAAAACTCTTATAACGATAATCTGTCATAAGCAGACCTGTCCTCAGGTCTGGTCAATATCAGACTTGTCCACAGGTCTGGTCAAAAGCAGACCTGTCCTCAGGTCTGGTCAGGAGCAGACCTGTCCTCAGGACTGGTCAAAAGCAGACTTGTCCACAGGTCTGGTCTGGAGCAGACTTGTCGATAGGTCTGCTGCAGTCCTAAAAAATCAGACCGTAGGTCTGGTCCACCAACGACGAAGTTAACTTGCTTGACTGCTTAAAAATTCTCAAGTTAACTTAGAAAGCAGTCAACAAGTTAACTCTAAGTTAACTTTTGTCAAGGTTAGGACCGCACCCATCTGTACTTTCTTTGGCTTTTTTTTTTTTTTTTTTACTTTTTTGTATTAGAGCGTCACTGATGAGTCTTTTGTAGACGAAACGCGCGTCTGGCGTATATACTAAATTTAGTCCTGGTATCTATGATGAGTTTATTTACGAAAGTGTTAGTTGCAAAATGTCGTAACACATACATTTTGGTTTAAAGGGTACATTGTACATTGACATTAAGTTCGAATTTTCTCCCCTTCTATTTAAAACTACATGTATGGTGATGTGACTCATTCGTCATATATAATAAAGATCTTTTCGTATGAGGTCCTTGGTTAATGCAATTTAGATGGACTATATATTTTTTTTGGAATCAGTGTCAATTAAACTATCATATCATATCGGTAGTGACATTTTTTGAATTTTTTTTTCATATCAAAATAAATTCAAGACATTCAATTAATCTAAATATTGGTTTTGAATTGAAAAGATGTTTGTTCGAATAAATATTGTCTATTGTGTATAAAATTAACATTAAAAGTTAAATCTACTCTGGTTTTACTTAAAGTCTATCTAAAAAAAACGAGTTCCACTAATTTTGTCGCTTGCGTTTAGTGGCAAATATTCCATGCATACTTAAGGCAAGACAAAATTAAGAATGCATTTGATTGGAGGATTTTGCTAAATAGTAAACCAGGTTAGCGGAAAGGAGGGTATACTTCTTAGGAAAGGTATTTCTGAATAGAGGAAGAATAAAGGCAACGGTAGTATATCGCTGTTCAAAACTCATAAATCTATGGACAAAAAACAAAATCGGGGTAACAAACTAAAACTGAGGGAAACGCATTAAATATTAGAGGAGGACAACGACACAACATTAAAATGTAACACACACAGCAACGGACTAAGCATTAGACAAAATCCGATGAGAATAACCAATATAACATCAAAACCAAATACATGAATTTGGGATAAAAAAAAAAGTACCGTGACACGTTTTATAGAAGACACTTTTACTCGTACGTGCCATCTACGGACCCACAAAGAGTTTCTTGAATCCACAGGAGCGAGGTGTCGAATGGATAAAGTGCTATTTTGATCTGACTTGAAGTGACTAATTAAAATGTAAAACAAAAGACCGTAAATCAATGAGCGGAGTACCATACGACAGGATCACCTGAAATAATCGTGCGATCTACAAAGATGTATACTGCCGATGTCTTCCTCGAATGCCAACATTTCATATGTTACCTATTCATTGAACGCCAACAGAATTATTACAATAGATGTTTATATAATACCAATAGGTGTTTTTATAAGTATATAACTTAAAATACTTAGTGAACTTGATAAAATTGCAACACTGAATTAATTGATAGCAGATTTTGGGGTTAAATAAAGGCAACAGTAGTATACCGCTGTTCAAAACTCATAAATCCATGGACAAAAAACAAAATCGGGGTAACAAACTAAAACTGAGGGAAACGCATTAAATATAAGAGGAGAACAACGACATAACAGTAAAATGTAACACACATAAAACTACTGTTAATTTTAAAGAAATAAAGAAATTCAAAACATTTTATTATTTTCTTATTAAAAACAGATTTTGGGAATGAAAATGTATATTTATATAAAACATAAATCATTTAAAATATTTTTTTTTTAGTAAAACACATTTATTCAAACTCAAATAGATATTAGAGATTTATCATTTTAAATACTTTATAAGTTAAAATGAACTATATAAAAAATTATTTATACTGGTTGCAATTGTTTGCACATGTTCTCAGTCAGGAATCTGATGTTCAATGGTTGTCATGTGCTGATGTGGTTCATAAGTGTTTCTCGTTTCGTGTTTTTTTTTTATATATACTAGACAAGAAGAGAAACGTTACATGCTTATACGATCATTTAATTTGTTTATAACAAACAAATGATAACAATTAGTTAATAGAATATTTAGTTAACATAATTTTGAAGAGAACAATAACAAGTGTTCTCTATTAAAAACAATATTGTACATTTTTCGGACAATTGTAACAGGACGAGTACAGAATTCATGTTAACATGTCAATACCTTGTATGACCACCTCTTGCATTTATGACCGCTTGCCAACTCCGTCTCATCACTGGTGGTAAGCGGTAAACCCAATTTGGCTAATAATAATAATAATAATAATAATAATAATAATAATAATAAATATCAATGATCTGATATTTATCTAAAAATTTACAAAAACGTGTATCAATTACTTATAAAAAAAAGCTCCCAAAATGACTCAGTAATTGTAATTCCTCGATAGTTATTAAGATCGAATGCATCGTTCCCTTTATGAATTAGGAATAAAAACCTGTGGTCAAGGGTTTAGTGTATTTTCAATAAGAAAGACAAAGCGGATAGCATGGTACCAATAGGCGTATTCAGAATTTTCTATAACAACGGGTAATAATTATGTACATGAACTTCGACATTGCACCTTGTAATCAGCTTGACTACCAATTGACAATACGACTTTCGAAAAACCAGGCTTAGAATAATGCGTATGTTCTTTAATTCGAGTACAGACCTGCGATTTCGCGGGTATGGTCCAGTCTTGATAACGACCACTATTACATTATTTTGATTTAAAACTTTTATTTGGAATTAAGATTAGAAAGATCACATCATGGGAAACATGTGTACTGAGGTTCAAGTTGATGCGACTTCAACTTCATCAAAAACTACCTTGACCAAAAACTTTAATCAAAACTTTAACCTGAACTTCATACTATCATTTTCTATGTTCAGTGGACCATGAAATTGGGGGTCAAGACTTTAATTTGGCATTAAAATTATAAAGATCGTATCATGGGAAACATGTGTACTAAGTTTCAAGTTGATTGGACTTCAACTTCATCAAAAACTACCTTGACCAAAATGTTTAACCTCAAGCGGAACGAACGAACGGACGGATGGACGAACGGACGGACGAACGAACAGACTGACAGAGGCACATTCCAGAAAAAGTAATACCCCTCTACTTTCGTAGGTGGGAATAAATAGTTTATCTTTTCAATAGATGCAAAATTTAAGAAAACAAATCAGGAAATTGTTATTTCATGTAATGTCAAATTTGTTAAAAAAAAAAAAAAGCCTTTTTCTTTATTCGTATATAAAAATGATCATAACCATAGCTGTGTTTCTTCTTTTAAAATGAATTCTCTACTTTTTAGAAATTTACATTGATAATGAATTTAACCGCTTATAACAATTTGCCTCTTTGTTATTGTTATACATTATATTTGAAGCAACCGTGACTGGTCATTTCATTTAGTATCATTATGTTTTTCCAACATTCGTTCTAATTTTCTTCTGTTTTGCACTTTACATGTACTCCTCTCTTCAATCCTTTAAGTTTTTATCATTTGGTGAAATCAACTTCAAAAATATATCATATAAAATATTCATATAATAAAATATAAGTCTAAAACTCTTGACTTGTTTTAAGCTTATTGGGTCCTATTTCATAAAGAATAACGACGATCACAAAATTAAGTTACGACCATCCTAAACATGTTTGTTGTTTTAGTTATGACCATCATGCTCGAATTATTGAATGACTATTTTACGAAAACTGGAATGTTTTTATGCATCAAACTTTGTTTCAATATCAACGCACTGACGATAAGTATGTATGAGACCAGCGGTTCGGCTCAAACAATTTTTTTACTGCACACAAATTTGGAAAAGAAACATTTATCCGTAGAGTTGTCTCCCATTTTCGGAATCCACTTACCTTAGCTGTATTTGGCAAAACTTTTAGAAATGTTGGTCCTCAATGCTCTTTAACTTCGTACTTTATTTGGCCTTTTTTACTTTTTTGGATTCGAGCGTCACTGATTAGTCTTTTGTAGACGAAACGCGCGTCTGGCATATATACTTTAAATTAAGTCCTGGTATCTATGATGAGTTTGTTTATTTACCACCAGTGGTCTCATGAAATCAAGAAGACGTCGAAAAAAATCTTGAGGGATGTTGTTCCATTCCCTGAAAAGTGCTGTTAGGAGCCGGGCGAGCGTTTCCGGGGGATTTTGGATATTTCTTATACGTCGTCCAAGTTTGGCCCATAGATGTTGAATTGGCGACAAATCTGGAGTCATTTCTAGCCAAGGCAACACACGAAGAATGTAAGTCTCCAAAAAGGTAATCGAAATGTTTGCCACGTGACAACGGGCGTTGACCTGCTAAAACGTGGTTAAAACGATGTCGTCGGAGAAACAGGAGAACAACTGGAGCAAGAATTGCGTCCCTTTACTTTGTTGTATTAAGGTTACCAACGATGATTTTGACCTCGGTTTGTTCCTGGTAGTTTATTCCTCCCCTTATCATGATTCTACCACCACCAAACCGATCTGTTTCCTGCACACACGCATCAGAAAATTGTTCATTGCGCCTCCAGTAGACTTTGCCTCTATCGTCGCTAAATTTCAAGTTGAATTTACATTCATCGGTAAAATGAACATGTCCCAATGTTTGCCTATTCCGTCGAATCCGTACCCGACCTGTGACGCTGCGTAATGATATGTCCCTTTAATGGACGACGAGCTCTTAGACCAACTTGACGCAATTGGTTACGAACTGTTTGAACAGATATTCTGTTGTTATATCTTTCGTGGGTTTTTTTTGCAGTTTGTGACGCGTTTGCCATCGATTCCGGATATGAATGATGTGGATGTAACGTCGTTTCACGTTGCCTGCCACTTCGGGGGCGATCATTTGTTTTGCCAGTATCTCAGACGAGCCTTAAGCCTTGCAATAGTAATTCTAGAGACATTAAAAGAATTTGCAACCTGCACTGGAGTCATTCCTGCTGCCAACATCCCAATAGCTCGTTCTCTCTCATTTTGACGTAGACGGCGCATTGACTTACGTGTAACTTTTTCATTTTTTTTAATGCGTCCTTTTGTTAACAATCGTGTTCGACACAACTAATATACAAAAGGACAACTCGATTCCATCTCTATACAGGTAAAAAAATTTTAATGGTTATTTATTTGAAATCAGAAAATAACGTCATGTCATTTTCGATATTTTTATAAATGAGTAAATTTGATAGATACATCATTCAGGTTACTAGTTTTAATCATGAACATATTTGAAATGTGATATTTTCAAATTAAAAACCAAAGTAACGTTTCTTTTATGTCTAGTATAGATTAGACTCTTGGTTTTTCCTTTTGACTAGATATGTTGGGGCCCTTTATAACTTTATGTTCGGTGTGAGCCAAGGTTCCGTGTTGAAGATCGTACTTTGACCTATCATGGTTTACTATTACAAATTGTGACTTGGATAGAGAGTTGTCTTATTGGCACTCATGCCACATCTTCTTATATTTATATATAAAAATTTCAATTGAAAAATTTATCAAACTTTAAAAATCAAAAGAACTGATTAAGTAAACATGATACCTTCCGAACACAAAATACAAAGTTTCAAATTATTTCATCGAGTAATATTGAAGCATATTACAGCACACACAACTATGGAAATATTTACAATATGATCAAATCATCATAAAAGCATTCATAAAATGTTTCTCTGCTTAAAAATACAATGAAAATGACAAAAATGAAATATTAATCAAAAGTGTCCCAAATGGCGTACCATACATATTACAAGTAGTGACAAATACATAAATGTCACGAATGGCGTTCCATAGATTTACAATTTGCCGGGAGTTTCATACACATCTCACAACTCAAAAATTTACCTTTACAATAGGAATATCAAATAAAAATCATTTATTGTAGTAGAATAAAATATATTTGACAATATTATCAATATAAAAAAACTTACCACGTTACGAGACAGTGAGGAAATAACAAGAAATTGTTGTGAAAATGCTTTCCAAACAATACAATTACTACGTTGGTTTTCCTTTATGAATGGTTTTACACTAGTCATTTTTGGGGCCTTTTATAGCTTAATGTAAGGTGTGAGCCAACATTGAAGGCTCCGTGTTGAAGGCCCGTACTTTGACCTATAACGGTTTACTTTTTACAAATTGTGACTTGGACGGAGAGTTATCTCATTGGCACTCATACCACATCTTCTTATATCTATTTATCACATACCTTCGGGGTTAATTGTTTTCTTGGTGCTGAACCTGTTGGTACTTTCAATCATATGCAGTTGTATATTTTGTGCTTGAAGTGTTAAGTCCATACACTGTACAATCGGGCAGATATACGATGAGTGTGGTGGGGTTCGTGTTTCTCAGTCTTAAGTTTTCTATGCTTTGTTTTGTGTCATGTGTACTTTTGTTTGTCTGTTTGTCGTTTTCTTTTTTAGCCATGGCGTTGTTAATTTATTTTCTACTTATAAGTTTGGATGTTCCTTTTGATATATTTTCCCTCTCTTTTAAAAGATTACGCAGGTCAATTGACAGATTTAACTGTACGTAGTAATATGGGAGAAGTCGTTACCGTAAAGTCTTCAACAGTAAACAGGTAGCTGTCAAATATTCAAAGCTGTATATATTGCTGCTATTGTGATACAAACAAACAATGTAAAGGCATTACCATCATCATCAAATTCTGATAATGAAAACAAAACAACACAAAACCATACAGACTTCACATAAAATTACCTACGACTAGTTCAAAATAAGAAATAAAAAAGGCTGAAATTGAGTATGTAAAATTGTACATATTCATATGGAGGTTCAATAATCAATTTACCTTTGTCATGTGTGTGGGTACAATCCATATGTGAGGATATTTTCAAGTCATACATTTTAGTTTATATTTAGATGACATAGATACATTTTTTACTACGTTGATTATCAATTCAAAAATAGATAACTCAATAATAAGAGCATTTTGAAATACAAATATTATTGACACAACGAGTTTGAGTTATCGTTCCTTGGGCCTAAAGTGAAAATAATACGCAAGATAACATTTTCTGTACACCGAAACCGGTGTCATAGGTTTTGTTACTACTACTAGGTTGGTACTATTGCTGTGCATTTGGCCGTATTGCTATTGATTGGATGATTATAAAATGTAAGTTAATTATTTCCATATCTTCAAATACTTGAATGTGATTGGTCCGTTAGATCGTCTGTTCTTCGTTCACACGTTTATAGAATCTGTAATATCATATGGATCCGACATTTGGGGTTTTGAAAACATAGATGTTCTTGAAAGTAAACAGTTGTGGTTTTGTAAAATTATATTACACTTGCAGCAATCTTAACCCAGCTATATCATATATGGTGTGCTAGGAATATTTCCTATATCACTTCAAATAAAGAAACATATGATAAATGTTTGGTGTAGTTACAGGAAATGAAACAAAATTTTCCCCATTATTATATAAATTGTGACATATTGACTACACAGATTATGGTTATGAATCTAATTGGGTAAAAAAGTTTAAACAATATTTATACAAAGTTTTCCATAAGATTGTTTGCTATCGGAATTCGGATTGATGTTGGAATACGTGGATGTTAGGTGTCACTTTTATACAAGGATTGATGCGAACAATTCTATTAATTTATCCATTCAGTTCTAGTGATTTTCTAGAATATATTAAAATATCACCAGGAATGAAATATTTTTATTCCTTAGATAGGTTAAGTAAGTCTGACATGAGTTAATTAAGGATGTTGGATTCCATTTTTATTTTCAGAAATGTTCAAGTCTTTTAAGGCATTATGCTATAGATTTTTCAAAACTCATTTTCTTTTTGAAAAATATATTCTAGAGTGTTCACTTTAATATATGTACAATGCAGATCCTTTGTAAATTTATATGTAGTAGTCACTAATTTTCAGTCGAAACCGGGAGATTGCTCAATTTGCCAATAATCGAAAGATATACAATCTCTGTGACTCGATAGATACTGCGACGAATACATCTATATGATGTCATATAGCTTCTTTGATAAGGCCAGAAAAAAACTGAAAAAAGAAAGAAAATGTATTTATTGATCACGTATCATTTGAATCGAAATCCTCTTTTGTCGCAAATGATAACAATAACGGTACCAGTTTCACTTCACTAGAATCGCCTTACTTATTCTTCTTTTATTTACTTTTTTTTATTTAAATATTTTCATTTCTTTTAAGCAAACACAAGAGAAAAAAATATTTGTTTATATATCATCATCGTGTAAAAGATTGTCGTTCGTTCCGGAAAGGAAGAAATCTACTTAATCATGTTGATGATAGTAACCTTAGTTAATATTCTAATTACTGCTGTAGAAGTGTGTGTACTTTCTAACGACATAAATATTGATTGATATAATTGATGTGAAAGGCTGTTTAGACATGATTGTTTTGGTAAGTAAGGTGACTTTTTTGTTTGTTTGACATATACAATGAACATTGTATAATGTGTCATATTATTTGAATAAGTTATCATAAAACACTATGTAATCTAGAATACATAATGTATAGAATGCTACTGTTTCAAATAGGCAAGTAGCTATTGAAACGCAGCAGCTGCAGTATTTTATAGGCAGAATAGTAAGTTTACTTACTTTAACTAATACTAGAACACACCCGCGAAATCGGGGCATATACATGTACAGCTTGTGGACTGTTGTAGGATGATTTTTTGTAAAAGATATTATGTATGGAGAATTTCATAAAAGGTATCAAAAGCCCTCTCCCTTTTTTTAAAAAAAAGTCAGATATTTGTTTCCTTTCTGTTAAATTTAATTATTTCTCTTGTGTCTAGCCTCAGACCACAATTATTCTTTTCCTTTGCTACAATGCTTCTTTTGGTAAAAGTTAAATCAAATTAATAATTTACACCGTTTCAAACATGAAATAAATGGGACTGCTTATATATAGACCACTATTAGTCTAATAAAATATGCATCTAGGACAATCCATCAGTGTTTTTTTTCTTTTAAGACCTTTATTAACATGCCAATGGTAGGACATGAATAATGTATAAATGACTAAGGATAATTTGAGGGGTGATCGGAGGGTCCTGATCCCGAAATCCCGGGCTTAAAACCATGAAATCCCAAGATGCAGAATTTAATGAAATGCATATCCCGAAATCCCGAAATCGATAAATATATTCCTGGATCCCGTAAGTATCAATCCCCAAATCCCGAGCTTAAAAACAACCGATCCCGACGCCCCGAAACAGGCCCTGCTTACTTCTAATCTCTACCTTACTTTCGTTTTTGCCAAATCACTATTTTCCCTTTCAACAATAAATGATTATGCCCCATTTGTGGGCATAATGTTTTCTAGTCTGTACATCCGACTAACATAGAAAGTCCCTGACAGAATACAGAGAGTCTCTATATATTAAAGAAGTATAATCGTAGTTTACATTCAGATAAACGCGAAAAATATTGTCTCCTCTAAGGAGGTATAATAGTTGTGGTTCTTGCGATCTAAACACCATGATATGAAACGTGAAAAATAATTGTTCTCTCTAAGGAGGTATAATAGTTGTGATTCTTGCGATCTAAACACCATGATATGGAGAACGCTCTGAAAGGCTTATTTTTTTCCGTTTTTGTTATCCATCATAAGATTGATTGTACTTGTGTCAAATGTTTTGCTTATTTCAATATATATACAACTGGTATGACCCCTTAAATAGTAAACATTTCAAAGAAAACAGTAGCCAGAATACAGAGAGTCTCTATATATTAAAGTAACTGCAATGTGGAAATTTAGTAAAACCAGCTTACTTACCATACTTGAACAAACAGTACCATAAAAAATGTCATCTTCAAGATTCAATCAACCCTGGATCAACCAGAAAATTAAACAACTCACAAGACAGAAAAAGAAGAGCTTTAAAAAAGCAAGAAAGACCAAAAGAAAATCTGATCTTGACAGATACCATCGATTAAAAGCCGCAACACAGAAAGAATGTAGGAAGGCTTATAGAGACTAGTATACGACATCATTAATCCTGAATTATCAGCAAACCCTAAAAGATTCTGGGGATTTATTAAAAGTAAGAAATGCGAATCTGTTGGAGTTTCACCTCTCAAAGATACAGATGAACTCACTTACTCAGAAAGCGGAAAGAAAGCAAATATTCTGAATGACCAATTTTAATCTGTATTCAATACCAGTGAGAATATCAAAACCATACCGAATAAAGGAAAGAGTCCACATCCAACAATGAACAGAATACATGTAACTAAAAATGATGTACAAAAACTGTTAAGCAAGTTGAACATCCATAAAGCAGCTGGTCCAGATGAGATCCCGACAAGACTTCTCAAAGAGCTTGCACCATACCTAGCAGAAACATTTACCACTTTCTTTTAAGCATCAATACATCAAGGCACCATAACACCTGAATGGAAAGAAGCCTTTGTTGTTCCAATTTTCAAGAAAGGAGATAAATCACGTGACAGTAACTATCGTCCAGTTTCATTGACTGTTGTCACATGCAAGATCCTAGAGCACATAATATGCAGTAGTATTGCAAAACCTCTTGATATCCACGGCATCCTAAACAACGCTCAACATGGATTCAATCAGACTGTTTTTAACTTGCACCTGTGTTGTCACACCCAGCATGGGCAATAGCGCCATAATACTCAATTAGAGGACAGCACTGTATTGGACGAAGAAGAAGTAGTATAATCGTAGTTTACATTTTTGTGATCTATCATACGATTGGTTGTATTTGGGCATCTTTTAAACCACAGAGGCATGATGATTGATTTGTTGTGGAAGGAAGCTAGAGAAGCGACACACAAAATGAGGTCTTCTCGTTTAATAGTATAGATAAGACGTTAACAGACACATGATTCTCAGTTGAGAAGAATTTAGAATTGATACTTCAATCTGGAAGAGTATTAGTTAAGGATCAAAATAAGCTAAAAATATTGATAGGTCATGGAGCTCCTTTTCGAGATATTTGATTTATTGCATATGGGGGGAAAATGCTTACTCGGACTTTTACCTTATATTTACATTGGTATTATTTGGTTCTCAAATCAAAAGATAGAAAATCAAGAATCTGCTTAAAATGACCTTTCATAAGCTATTTGGCCTTATGTTAAACGATAATTAGGTGTTATGGGGCAAAATATTTTACCTTGTATCGTATTGAAAAAACACCAAGGACATTTGACACTTATTCCAACACCTCACTTAAGTACATCCTTAAGTAACGAGAAACACACCCTGTTTGAGTTATTCAATACGCTAGATCCTAGATAGTCCGTATTCCGTCTTCGATCTCATTTTACAGACAACAGTCATGTTAAAACACCAGAAATATATGCAAAGTAGCGATTAAAATAAGATTGTCCGTTATGGATGTACAAAATGGTGGATTAAACCTGGTTTTATAGTGCTAAACATCTCACCTGTACGATAGTCGCATCTAGAGATTAAAATTTGTGACAATGATGTTACAGGAAAACTAACAATTAAGGACGGCGAAGGTAAGATAAATTGAAGTCGGAACCGAAATATCAGCCATCGTCTAAGGTTTACTGAAGTACAGACGGGAAAACATTAGCTTCTCCATTTCCTCTTACTGTTAATATTTGCGCAGAAGAGGTTAAATTGAAAATAACTCAGTTTGAATTCTTTCCTGCAAAACGCATGATTACTGTTCGTAGTTCTTATAGTTTAAATCATTTTGAAAGTAACTTATAGACAATCGCTCCTTTGAAACAATAGTGTGACTGAACAGATATTAAATACTAATACTGTAAGAAAGAGTTTTGTTTTTACATTTTGGCAACTGTTAAAAATAGTGCCAATGTATGTTACAAGCAGTAGCTGTATTTTAACTGTTGCTACGGTGTGAAAAACGTAACATTTAAATAATTTACGATCTTACGAAGGACATAGTCACGGGTATCATTCGGTTTAATGAGAGAAATGATCGTGAAAGAATATCTAACGGCGGTCAAGTATTGAAAGACTATCGTGAAAGTTCTGGTAACGGATCGTGAAAGACATTTAATCGAGAAGACAAATAAAAGGTCAATAGATATTCTAATTTAATTAATTCCACAGACAAATTAACAACAACATAGAACTGTCTGTCAAAATGGCTTAACATTTTGATCAGTATGTGAGAATATCCAGTTTTAAAAGTACATAGTTATTACAAATAAACAAAAGGCAGATTGCTTCTCGACATTTCAATGACATAAAAAATGTAAACAAACATGATTTTTTTTCACAAATTCGACTAGAAAAACTACTTTAATCCAAATAAGGGCATTCTATCTGAATTAATCAAATGGTACTAATAGTTATTTTGTATAAACATAATCTGAAACTTGGTAAATAAAGAACTATTTACACAAAAATTGATTTTTTCGGATCGTGAAAGATCACGTACCGCATTTTTGAAGATCGTAAAAAGGATCGTGAATGCCCGCGTCACACTGTCCCGATTTTAACGCCGATGGCAAAACGATTATGGAAATTTTCAAAATCGGGACTGATCGTATCCAGATCGGGCTATTCGTAGTGCCATCTTTAACCATCGTAGAACCATCGGCCACTTTTTCTAGCCTTCGGGGACAACTTCGGGAAGGGTTCTAAATTTTTTAACATGTTAAAAAATCCCCGAAGGTGCGTCCGATGTTGAGGGTTCGTATTGAGTTCGTATCAGCATCCTCACCATCGTAATGTCACCGGGAATGCATCTTTGAACATCGTATTGCATTCGTGTTTCCATCGTTTCCATCGGGCAGTTTTGACATTACGATGTCTACACGAATGAATCACGAAGCTACCCGAAGGTCTTACGATGGCAACACGACTTCGTGAAGACCTCGTAATCCCGTCGTGTTGCCATCGAATAAAAGTACGAAGGCGACAAGATGGAACTACGACGGCAATAAATCCAGCTAAATGTAAGTTAATTTTCGCGCTAAAATACATTTAAAGTACCATGCGCGACATACACTGGTCAGTCGAATACGACAGTTAAGAAAGACGTTCACAAAACATGGAGCTCATATCATATGATTCTATGAGAACAAGAAAGGCGACAGCGTTGTTTCTATTAATTAAAATGGAACATAAAGAGCAACTATTATAGGCTCAGGATTTACTTTTACAAGTAAAATATTATTTTTTGTCAATTTTTCATATCAAGTAACATAATGAAAATCATAAACGCGCCCCGTACACCAACACTGCAGGTACACGTTAATAGGGAAACCAACTTTTTCTTCATTATTCTGATTTTTTATGTATCGTCTGAGTTGTTGTCACACGAATGTTTACTCCATAACCATTTAGTTTTCTATATGTCATATTTTGCCGCATTTGTTGCTTTCCCCACATCCTTCATTTTGTCTATATTGTTATGATATTCTCCTGGAAAGAGCTCTTTTTGAATAAAAGGGATCAACGAACCCATTATCTTTCCAGTTCTTTGTCTCTTTTTCTCTGTGCTATGAGTATTCGATTCCGAACTTTCCACTATTTTTCTTTTGGTGTTGTACTTTCCTGCTAGACTCATACCCTCCCTCTTCCTCTTCCTCTCTCTCTCCCTGATTTTGGTGGCATTACATGCAGAGACTCAGAGTCAAGTTTTACCCTTCAAGCCCACGGTCTTCCGTCTTATGGTTAAACCAGAAATTAAATGTACAATATAATATATATTCAATATTGATTAAACAGTTTAAAACGCGTGATGCCTTCGGCATATAATTTAAATGCATCGTAAGCTGTACACGACGTCTTTTAGACATTGTATGGCCATCGCGCCATCATCGTAATCCATCGTGTAGCCTTCGTAATCCATCGTGTAGCCTTTGTGATCCATCGTGTAGGCTTCGGCTGAGATATGAAGCTTAAATACCCGTCTTCGGTTAATCTTCGTATGTCCATCTTTTGCTATCGTATATGATTTCGGCACCATCGTATAGACTTCGTTATTCATCGTACTTGCTTCGGTCACTTTTTGGTATTTGAACGAGATCGTGACCAACTTCGTACGAACTTACAATTTTCGCATTCGGAAGTCCATCGTACTGTGAATTCATTATTATTCGTTGGATACCAATTTTCGTGGATTTCGAGGGAACTGGTGAACAACGAAATTAAATGTTCAACGAATATCAAATTTCCCATAGGCTTATATGCATACTTAAGCAAAACAACGAAATCAAATATCCATGTACATGTAAGTTTTCCTCAATCCACGAAAATTGGAACCCACGAAAATAAATGAATTGACAGTATATAAAAATCGGGACAGTGTGACGCGGGCAGAAAGATCTGATGCTACGAAGGCGTTCAAATTATTCTTCAATTATATCATAATTAATATTTGTTATTGGTATGTAGAAAAGCTAGATAGGTCAACATCCTCAATAGGTTTAAGCATTTCAAAGTAAAATGAAATGTAAAATAGTTGGATGATTGTAGGATGAAGCTTTTAATTGTCATGTGAAGTACTCACTTAACACAAGATATAGGATACCCACATTTTGTATATTGGATCCTATAATAGTTATCAAAGGTACCAGGGTTACAATTTAGTACACCAGACGCGCGTTTCGTCTACATAAGAGTCATCAGTGAGGCTCATATCAAAATATGAAAAAAACTACATGTCCGTCAGACAGGATTCACCTGACCCCGAATTTGCCTCATTTCATGGATGAAGATTCATTTTTGTGGTCAATAAAATTTGGAATGGAAATGGGTAATATGCCAAAGAGACAACAACCCGACCATAGAATTGACAATCTTATGAATATTAACATTCATGTAATTTTTTTCGGATAAAATCGTTTATCAAAAATATTATAACAAACCAAAATTAGACCAAATCCATAAAATATCAATACATTTTATAAAGTTTATTATAATATTACGAAGAACAACCTTTATATTCGTGTACATATAGATTTCGATTGATCTTATTGTTTGTTTTTCAAGATACTCTGTTGATTAATTGGACTTCAAGTAAGCTAACTACACGTAACTCTGAATTATTTCATTTTCAGTACCCTTTAAATGAAGAGAAAAGCTTTTAGTAAAGAAGATTTTTGGAAATGTTTTGAGTTGGGCTAGTCGTCAAATTAAATGAAATTAAATCGTTTTGGTGATGATATCATTAAAAAGGTGATATGCAGAGTCCAAGGAAACACTTTTAATTCACAAGAAAAATGAATCTTTCCGAAACGAACTTTACCAATATTACTAAATATGGTTATGACCTGAATAAAAGCATTGCCGACGAGCTATTTCAATACAGTGAAGTGCTGGTAATATTTCTGCTCATTGGAGTGTCATTCAACTGTTTGGAACTGCATGGTTCATTTAAAAGCCTAAAAGGTGACAGATTTGGAATCATATTTTTGGCATCAATTGATTTAACAGTTTGTGTATTTGGGTCGTCATGTGGTATTCTTTTAAACACTTATCCAGTTAATTTTTTTGGCGATTCAATTTGTGCGTTAATTTTAGGCAGTAACATGCTTTTGGCAAACGTATCTTTAGTTTGCATTCTTAACGTTACAACGTTCCGGTATATCGTTTTTCGATATCCTTCATTTCAAATAAAATACAAGAAACGAAAGCGCCTAACAGTGACCGGTATGTTATTTGCTATTATCTTCTCAATTCCATCTTTCATATTTTATGGAGAAACAGACATAGTCATAATTGTTCAGAACGCAACCTTTTCAGGAAAAATATGCGGAGCTGCGCGAATATCTGACAATGAAACTTTAGTAATGTCTGACACTGGAACGTTGGGGACATCTGACTATGGAACCTTATTTCAAGTATATCCAATAGTTGTGTCGATAATGTATACAAGTTGTATTCTCTATTTGAGTTGTATACAAATGCATTTGACAGTATTATTTTTCAGAGGACTGAAAACAAGATTGCCAGAAACTTCTCACTTTAAAAAAAAAGTGAACAGTTTGGACAGTTATGCGGACAAAGATTTTTCAGTCTTAGACTCGGATGCGTTGATTTGTAGTTCATGTGACGAGTTAGAAAATAAAACAACATATGAAAATAATGGCCCATTGGATATGAAATCAGCCTATGAAATGATGCTAGATATCGATATATCCATTTCAGAGAACACGCACTTAATAGATGCTACGTCAAACAATCTCAAAAGTTTTAAAAATTTACAGATTGGAGGGATTCCAACATCAAGACTTATTTTATGGTACACTGTTCAACCACTTGTTGTCATTTCGTGTGCTATATGTACAAAAGGTAGAGGGTATACTATGTTCTCCAAATCAAATGTTGTGAGTGAAATAAGTGCAATGGAGCTAAGTTGGTACTTTATATATTTATTAGTTTTCAACAGTGCGACCAATCCATTTTATTATTCACTTTTTTCATCGATCTCTTCGTCTTGGGATAGATGTGCAAACTTCTGCCGATTGCAGGTTGAAAATCATCAGAAGAAAGAAAAATAATGAAACTGATAGAAAATCATGTGATAGTTTTATTGATGAATAATCAATTGTTCAACGATGCCTATAGGATGCAGAACAGTATAATGCAATATGTTTGGAAAATAAGGTCGCTTCGCCGTTGATTTGATTTGAAGTATAATCAACAATAATGTATATTCAAATGCGGAAAACGAATCCTGCAGACGATAGCAATAACTTAGATACATACATACCATGATTTGGATATTGAAACATTGTTACAAGGTACTTGATATACTAGATAATATCTGTAAGACAATTAGAAGCAACATTGTATGAACTGACTAGACTTTATTTTGAAATATCTTTAGTCACAGTTGTAATCCAGTTCTTACATTGATACTTAATGATCGAGAAGAACGTCATATGTAAGCCAGAACAAACGCTACATCTTTTCTAGAAAAGATTCAGAAGCACTTAATGGCCATTTTAAATAGAATAAACTTGAAAATTATGTCTTATTTTTCCTTTCCCACACTATCATATAGTGTACTATAACTTGTACATACTGCGTTTGTTTCGTGTCGATTGCGTTGCATATAGTTTGTTTTTGTTCTTGGTTTGCATTTTTACAGACTCCAGTGAATTATATTCCTGTAATCCACGACAAAACAAATATCTTCTTGTATTCACACAGTGGCATGCGCATTGCTCGTATAGTTAAGTATTATTATGGTGTCATTATGTAATGACTTCTTTGTAACATGACGTGTTGCCCTTTGGGACGACATCAAAAGATCGATGTCAGAAAAAACTTAATTCAAATAGTTTTGGGGTTGATGGGGGGGGGGGGGGGGGGGGGGGAGTAACAAAATCTACATGTTTTGTTATCCGATATCGATTTTCGGATTGAATAGACAAATACGGATTCAAGTTCGGCCCTAACACATGTTTCGACTATAAAAACGAATGCAAGCCATCAAATCGTACCGTAAAGCAAATTTTTTTCCGAAAGTATTGGGGCGAATATGAATCATAGTATCTATGTCGTTAAAACGCTTTATCGATGATGAATTTTGAATGATTTGAAACAATATAAAGATCAACACAGATTGTTTTGGTACACACGGCATGGTGGCTTTTTAAAACAAAATTTTCTTTGAATTGTGTTAATTATTCAATTATAAAAATGAAATATAAATTCGGATGCGGGATTATCTCGCTGCGTTGAAGACACATTGGTGACCTTTCGACTCTTTGGTCGGGTTGTTGTCTCTTTGACAAAAATGCTCTTCAACTTTGAACTTGTTTGGCTTTGTAAATATTTTGATGTGAGCGTCACTGATGAGTCTTATGTAGACGAAACGCGCGTCTGGCGTAGTTCACCGGCAGTGGCATCGACTCAGTGGTGTAAATAGTTCTCATTGGTACCAGGATTATAATCTTGTACGCCAGACGCGCGTTTCGTTTCGTCTAAAGAAGACTCATCAGTGACGCTCAAACAAGTACAAAGTTGAAGAGCATAGAGGATCAAAAATTCCAAATACGGCCAAGGTCATCTATGCCTGGGATAAGAAAATCCTTAGTTTTTTGGAAAGTTCAAAGTTTGTAAACAGGAAATTTATAAAAATGACCGCATTATTGATATTCATGGCAACACCGAAGTGTTGGTTACTGGGATGGTAATACCCTCGGGAATGAAACGTTTACCAGCAATGGCATCGAGCCAGTGGAGTAAATAGTTATCAAAGGTATCAGGATTATAATTTAGTACGTCAGACGCGCGTTTCGTCTAAAAAAGACTCATCAGTGACGCTCAGATCAAAATATTGATAAAGCCAAACAAGTCATTTATACTGCCTACACAGTGGTCGCCGTGTCAGCCACTGCATCACATAGATTTTTTCGGCACCCTTTGCTGTTTACCCCTTTTTGTTCGTCTTGTACACTCTCTTCAATCCGTCACAGCTATTAACTTGTCCATCTGAGCTTTAACCACCATGCCTAACAATCCAACTGCTTAATTTCAATGTAGATATTTCAAATGTATAATTTTCAAAAAATAAACGGAGATTGTGTTCATGGGACACACATGATGCCCTTGCTTGCAAATAACGTTTAAAAATTAAAAGGGTCATTACCCAAGAACGGTAAAAGTGACGCCATCCAAATTCGCACTTGATTTATGTTTTATGGTATTACATTTCACATATCTTGGTTGAGGCAAAAAAAAATTAGAGAACAGAAACTAATTGTTAGGAGCTACGAATATGTAGTAACGAACGGACAAGGGTAATATTAATTGCCTCCTCCGCGGCAGCGGGTGATATAAAAAAAATAGACGTTTTTATAATTAAGTTGTACATACCCAACCTATGCCGGACTATCCATAGAAGACCCGTATAGTATCAAGTCGATCTTGTCTGGCCGAGATCAGGCTGAGATCAAGTATAGTAGATTAGGTCTAGCTAGTCGAGTAAAAGGTCTGAATTATCGACTAGTTATTCAATTTCATTTAGTGGTCGAGTATGAGTTGGGGTCTCATTGGGGGGTTCCGATCCCGGATCCCGCTTACTGTTTTGTCAGAATCCCGTATCCCGCTTACCGTTTTGTCAGATTCCCGTATCCCGCTTACACTATGTAAGTAAGCAATTCTCATTTTTTTTTTTGTCATTTCCCTGGTGCCGCTAGACCTCATTTACAGTTTTCACGACACAATAATTTGACTTACACGTGTCACGCTTACAAAAAATCGGCAATCCCGCTTCACGCTTACACCGCAATGAGACCCACTGGAGTCGTGATTGACTCATCAACGAGTCGTGAATTGTCGAGTTAAGTTCATGTACAGTCGGATAGCAGTCGGATAGAAGTCGTAAACTGGACCGATTAAGAAATTGGTCACGCTTGGTTGTGAAAATTTGCATAATCTTGATTATCGAGTTGATCTGATCGGCTGATAAAACTTATAATTAATTATACGGAAAAGACTATCTATCAAAATTTACGTAGAAAAACTCCAAAGTCTATGCTGAGATTCGATCTGCAGACCTTTAGCATATCAACCTACGACACATACCACTACAGCAGGAAGGCTCGATACTAACTTTCAGTAATTTAATATACCTAAAGGAAGTAAGATATGTTTCTAAGTGGGACGAGTTGGCAGACCTTTATTCAGTGTGGTGTTAACCCTTTTCGTAAATAAGTGAGTTGTCAGACTGATTGTTCATTTTGATTTTACACTTTTTGAAAAGTTGGGCGAGTCGTTAAACAAGAGTGGACCATTTTTATAAAGTTGCGATCTAGTGGGGGTCGATTTGGCAATGGAGCGAGTTGACATGGTTTCATATTTAATCATCGTGTTCGGGATCATAAAGGGTATACATTATATAGTAATATATAAAGAGTATTATAATGGTTGTGTGGAGTTTTTAACTAAATTTTATGAATTGTAAATCGTGTTTCGTCTAATCTAAAAGAACTGGGATATAAAATAGTTATCACATTCGGACTTGGTGTTTCAGTGTTCGTTCACACTCTGGTCTCCGGCCATCGAGGTGATCTTACACTAACACACCGCGTCCTCGTGGGATAACTATTACTTTAATTTGCATTCTGATTAATTTAAATAAACGAATAGTTCCTTTTAAAACAAATAGAATTTATCTACACAAATTTAGTTGATATGACTCGATTGCAAACTCATAATTGGAAACAGTTATATTTAATTTTTAAACAGTAAAGAACACTTGAAACCGACCTTCATCAGATAATTTATCATATTTATAGTAAAATAGCAAACCGATGAAACAATGTTATCTTTAATGATTTTAATTCCTTGTTTCAGTTTCGATTAAAATAGCGAAAAATCGTTCAAGCACTTATTCTGATATACCGAATTTGTTTTATGTGTCATATTTATTAACACTTGCTTGTAATTGATTGAAATAAACATTTTGTCTAAAGTTCTAATTTAGAATAACTTTCATCAGGCACACTCAAACCTAAATATTTAAATGCAATGAATCCCGTCATTGGCTATATGACAAAAAAGGACATTAACAGATTTGCATTACATGTTTACTTGAACAAATACGATTTCTGACAAAATTCCCTATCATTGAGTTTCCACTTGATGTATTAGTTTTGAGGTCAAATCATCTATAAAATAAAGATTACTTTTGTATGAGTAATTGACATGTCAAGTCTTTTTAGACATAGTTTAACGTATTAATAATGAAGTAAATCAAATCAATCTGATAGTTTTCAAAAGTCAACAACGGGATTGACCTTGCCAAAGTACTCCTAAATACGATTTGAAATATTTTAATGGTAAGTGTCTTAAATGTTTAAGAACATTCTTTAATTTGTCCACACTTAGAAGAAGTTTACTTTTTTTAATTGCTTGCTTCCAGGAAGCAATTCGCCGACATATTTTCCGTATTCAAAGTGACCTTAGCGTGACCCTACTCCTAAAAATCTGGTGATCGCAATACGCATCAATCTGTCATTTAAATAAACTATCATTTGATTGTACATTTTATACACGTGCTCAATATTCATGTTTATTTGCTGATGGTTTGCTATAAGGTGACAATCGGTAAACTACGACTTCAATACACGACAATTAATGATCAGCCATATTTTCAAATCATTACAGACAGAGAGAGAAAGAAAAATGACGGTTATACGGTATTTTTTAGTAAAAAATTATAAAATCGTGCACAGAAGATAAAGTTGATGATATATACAAGCATTGGTTCGAGAATTGCATAAATATTATTTCTCACCAGTCCCTCGTTTCATATGACTTTAAGAAATCCTATTTTTTTTTAACATTCAAAATTTTTTTATTGCACTCTTTGCTGTATTAACAAATTACTTAATGTACAGCATTCCATCAAGTATTCCTGTAACACACAGCAGTTATTACTGAATATTTTGGGAGAATATACATTAAAACTTATTTAATTTTATACATAGTCCTTTTAATACAATTCTATTTTCTATAGTTACTTTTAGTGCTGCAACTGAGATCGAATAGACGCTTAGTTAACGAGTTTATTGGTCTGGAATAACAAACGGCTGCAAATTGTTTGAAATGATAGAATAATATCTATATTTTAATATCCGTCTGGTCGTAAAAAGTTTCTATGGTCACATTTTTGTATTTTATCCCTTTAATGGGGGTACCCTCAATTTACCTTTAAGGTAGTTACCTTAAAATCCAAAAATATACTTTTTGGTTAAATTTCCCGCTATTTTCGTAAATATTTTCGATGCACATATCATCAAGGATCATCGGAATGTTAAAGACATAAATATATTACCATCCCGAAGTAAAGCTTTCAAACTTAAAGTTGGCTGTTTTTTTTAGATACAAATTTAACGCGTTTTTCCTTGAAAACGAGAAAACATATGATTCAAAAACAGTATTTGACATTCGAGAGACAAAACATATTATTGCGATACTGCATGCATATTTTGTTGGGCAAATTCCAAACAATTTTGTCAAAAATTCAAAAATAAAAACATCGTTAATAACTCTTTTAATTACGGAAATTTCCTATCCGTCAATCAGCTCCACCATTTATTTTTTCCTTCACAATAAATTTGATAGTTTCGATGTGATTATGTAGATTTTGTAGGAAAAATTAATTTATTTTTGAGTGATTTGAATATATATAGTAGTTCTTTTGTGTATATCTGTTAATACGTTATATATATTGAGTTACTTAATTATTGTCTTTATTTGTTTTTGTTGTTGTTATATGTCACAAACTGTATAGTTTATATGGCAATAAAACTTTGAATTGAATTGTTATATTTTTGTTTATAACATTTTAACTTTTTAACCTTCGGATAAGAGGTTTTTCCGGATAGTGACTATAGTTGATATTGTGTGAAAATACATTGTACGTCAATGTTTGACCTAAGAGCAATTAATATGCATGCAAGTGGTCGGGGGAAAATAACTATTGAAGTTTCGCAGAGATATGGTGTGTGACAAGGTGATGCTACAACCAACTTTTCTTGCTATTCTGTTTTCCTTGGGCTAATTAATCATCAGTGATGAGACTTGCACCAGAAGGCAAAATTGTTGCGTCTTTAAAATAGATTGATTGATTGATTGTTGGTTGCTTAACTTCCAGTGGCAAATATTTCGTGCATGTTCAGGACGAGAACAAGTTAACACTAAAAGCAATAGGTAGGTATTGTCATAATAGAGGCCATTCGGGATGATGGTTGGGAAAATTTGGACTGTCACTGGAAAATTATGGTATATTGGATTGGGACAGAAATTTTGCATTGCAACAGGCCACCTACGGACCCCTCAAAGAGTTGTTGCAAGGGTTCTTAACGTGCAACAAACGTGGCACTCTCGAGGCAGACGTGACTGCGAACTTGATACATCCCGCACGGTCAAACGGACGCCCAACTTCGTTTTACTGCCGGTCGGGAGAAGACCAAGTGACCATATTTCGTTTCCCAAGTCACCCTTGGAGAACTTTGAATTAGAAACAACAGATATCCATATGTGATCAAACTGATCCACATGTATCCTCACAACCTGACACTTTTATACGATCTCCTGCTCCGTTTCCTCCTTGTAGTTTGTTTTTTGTGTTAAAGCAAAACCTTTAAAAAAAAACAGAAAACTACACAAAACGTGTTGACAGTCTTTTAAGTTGTTCTATAAATGTGAGTAATCATTTATCCGTGCATTACCAAGTATTTATTGAAGTAAACACCTGTGCGATTAGGTAAAACAGTTACTGAAAAAATTGAACTTGCTGTCAGTTCATTGATAACGATTGTTAGTGATGATTTGATCTTCCATAAGAAAAAACCTTTCTCGGGTAGCACATCCTCGACATAGACCGATCACTTTTACCCACGATTGTCTCTGATGCTTACCAAACTGCCGAACTCCAGAACTAACTATATATTTACAATTCAGACACAGTGGGGCCAAGGGATATACTATATAGAGTTTAGCTCTGAACTCAATAGGGGATGTTATATCTCCTGCAGGAAAATTGAAGTCTATGTTAAGACTTTCAAAATTACACCAAGGTGTGTCTGAAAATATCAAGGATACATTAAAAGAAGAACAATTATTTCCCTCTGCCGTCAGTGCTCTTATGAGATTGATGCCGGCATATCTTCTTAATAGATATAGGAAGATGTGGTATGAGTGTCAATGATAAAACACACCATCCAAGTCACAATTCATAAAAGTAAACCATTATAGGTCACGGTACGGTCTTGAACAAGGAGCCTAGTTCATTCGTAAGTTAATTGATGAACAATTACATATAGGTGCTTCTGATCCGTATATTGTCCCTAAAGATAACAAAAATTCGTAAATGTATGGCTATTACAAAATCAATCGTTTCTGTAGCAACATTCGCCCCATTACATTTGGGATTGGCCGTGTAGAAATATCATAAATATGCATATTGGTATATGGGTCACGACCATTGATCGAAACTTTGTACTCACAGGGCTTTAGTGTTTCCTATACATGACGAGTTTGACCAAATCAAGACGGTATTTACGCTCCAGATGGCATTTGTACTCAAAAACTGTGTTTGCTTTGAACTAACTGTGTCCTTCGCCGAACCTGTTCTTGTAAACAAAAGGAAGTGTGTTGTAATGCTAATACGCGTACTGAATCCGCATATGATGACTAAAAGATTGATTCATGACGCTATTTAATAAAGACTTGAGCTATTGTGTGTTGCTTTAAAAAGTTATATAGTCAGCACTCGTTGTGCTGACATGAATTATCATTGATATTGTTATATTTATGAATTAACTGTTTACAAAATTTTTCATTTTTTGAAATACTAAGGCTTTTCTACCTCAGGCATAGATTACCTTAGCTGTATTTGGCAACTCTTTTAGGAATTATGGATCTCAATGCTCTTCAACTTCGTACTTTATTTGGCCTTTTTTAAACTTTTTTTTGGATTCGAGCGTCACTGATGAGTCTTTTGTAGACGAAAAGCGCGTCTGGCGTATATATAAAATTTAGTACTGGTATCTATGATGAGTTTATTTACAACCACTTGGTCGATGCCACTGCTGGTGGAGATTTATTTCCCCGAGGGTATCACAAGCCCAGTAGTCAGCACATTTTTGCTGACATGAATTAGCATTGATATTGTTATATTTATAAATTAACTGTTTACAAAATTTTGAATTTTTTGAAATACTAAGGCTTTTCTACCTCAGGCATAGATTACCTTAGCTGTATTTGGCAACACTTTTAGGAATTTTTAATCTCAATAATCTTCAACTTCGTACTTTATTTGGCTTTTTTTTAAACTTTTTTTAGATTCGAGCGTCACTGTTGAGTCTTTTGTAGACGAAACGCGCGTCTGGCGTATATATAAAATTTAGTCCTGGTATCTATGATGAGTTTATTTATATAAGGGTCTTGACTGATTTTGAAATACAACATTAGCAAATTGGCATTATATTGTATAATTTTTCATCCTTCTCTTAAAAAAAATTGATGAGTAAACTTTTTTACCAGGATTATCCCACTAAGACAATGTTCATACACCAATCTGAATTTGTTTTACACTCAACCATTATACCTAATCAAGGCAAGTAGCACTAATGAATTTTTTTTAAACCTCGAATTCGCCTCAGGTGACTATGGTATTTTTGTGTTATAACTGACCTGTCCAGACTTTGCAAAAAAATAATATGTATTTATCTATAACTAGGTACTAATTTTCACAAAATACACAACCTTTTAGATGCAAAATTAAAAACACTGTTTAAGCGTTGAATTTATTTTTTTCAAAGGTAGAAAAAATATTGAAATAATTTGATAAACTGGTGTTTTATAGTTAAGAAAATAATTCTGTAACATACTGTAGTGAAACACCATACACAATATGAAAGTTTATGGATGTGAAAAGGTCAAGGCCACTTCTTCTGTTGCTATGTCATTTATGGAAAAAAAATCAGAAGGTTCCAAATCAACGCCATTTTGTAATGGCAGCTCTTCATATAAGTAGTCAAATTTGTCGTTTTAACATCGTATTTAGCATATACTTATGATTGAATCGTTTTTGTAGCATTCTATTGAATAAATATCAGAAAATTTCCGTTTGTTGTCCCTGTGGTTGAAATATTGATATTTTGACCCCATTTTCCCAAAAATGTGACCACTCTGGATTTTTAAGACCACACTTTTCTTATTGTACACCTTTCCTCTTTCCATCGATATATAATGTAGGTGTGTGTTCTTCTGGACCATTAAAGTTTTGAAAAATGAACTCTGGTTCCAGTACTATTTATAAATTATCATAATATCATATAAAATCTTATCGAAGTAAAGATGTTGCAGACGCTGTGTCGTGAAATTTACGGAGAAAAGTCTGTTATCGATTCTTTTAATAACATTTTAAAACATGTGAAATATGTTAGAGACAGCGTTGTTACTGTTTCTGATATTTTTTGTTATTTCATACCTTTAGATATATGGGTCATTTTCAAAAAATGTCGAATTTTCAGGACACCCATGCTAATTTTTTAATTTCTAATGGAAATTTCAGTTGTAATGGTTTAAATGACAGCTTGCCGGATTTGTGATTCAGAACATTAATAATAAACACACCTTACATCTATTTTGATAAGATTAAACTGCATTAAAGACCGATTTTGGGGGTATTTGTCTGCGTACAAAGTCAGAAAAACTCATTTCAAATGATTTTTTTGCGATTTTCTGATCGCCTTGATATCTGCAAAAGTGACTTTTTAAGAACGTTAAATATTACTCTAACGAAAAATCGTAGCTTCTTTATCATTGTATGTAACATATTATCTACAAACTAAATTGAATCAGCGTACAGGAGGTTCATGTCTTTCCTGTTACCGCTACTTAAATCAGCCATTAAATTATTCTCCGTATGAATATTGAATCAGTCAGTGTTGATCTTAAAAGTGAAAAGTAATCTTTACATTTAAAACGCCTCGTTTCTTGAACGACATTGTAGAGAAAAGAAATTTCAAGACATTAAGTGAAAAAAATAGAGAGTACTTTTTTTCATGTCTATGCTGTTACCACCAATTTTGATTAATTACACCAACAGTACTTCTAAAAAGTGCAATAACATGCTGGAAACCAAATTCACAATAGAAAAACATAATCACTTCACCAAAGGGAGTAGTTATTTCACAATAGCAATCAAAAACGAAGAAATTTGTCTATCCTGTTATGTCTATCCTGTTACTATGGTTGCTATGGTTACAGTAACAGGATAGACAATTGTAGACAAAAACGTCGTTAATCTTTTTATCTTAACATATAGGTGCAAAACAAATGAAATATTTCGTTGTTTGAACTCATCTTAAGGTTATAACGTCTTAATCTTCCCAATTAAGCATTCGTAAGTGCAATACTGATATCGGTAACAGGATAGACAAAAAGGTAACAGGATAGACTTTTTGTATAGTGATATATCAGAAACGTACGTTCCTGTTACCAATGAAATAAAGAGAAAAGTAAACTAACTTATGA
This sequence comes from Mytilus edulis, assembly GCA_019925275.1. Taxonomy (NCBI): domain Eukaryota; kingdom Metazoa; phylum Mollusca; class Bivalvia; order Mytilida; family Mytilidae; genus Mytilus; species Mytilus edulis. The sequence continues at coordinate 39,928,003 of CM034362.1, forward strand.
GGGATTTACTTGATGTTAGGTTTATTTGTAAGGGTGAAAAAATGCCGAACAATATAAATTGCTATCTTAGACTTGCATTACTGGTGGTAATTTTTACAACCTTTGAAAACCAATTTTTAGAGGCATTTTTCAGTACAACCTGGAAAAATGGCAAATAATCTATCATATTACAGAATGAATATATATAGAAGTTTATTCTCTTGAAAACCATCTAATTGACTACGTAAAACAAGCTTAACTTTTTATCTAAACCTTTTCTTAATAACCCAAAATTTCTTTTGAAAATGGTAACAGGATAGACAAAATAATGTACCACCGATCAAAAAATGTTTCAACATATTCTTGTATGACATCATTAAGATTGCATCTTTTAATATGTTGTTCTTAAAGTACTGTTTGTTTTGATTTGCTTATGTAGAGGGTTGTTTAAATAAGTAACTTTTAATAAATTTTTTCAATTTCAAAATTCGACATTTTTTGAAAATGACCCATATACAAAGTGGAAGTGTTTGTTAATACTAAAGAATGGTAAGTTACATATGATTTTTGTTTGATCTTATAAGCTTTTGTCTTGAATTTTTATTTACAAATTTGACACCAATTTAACTACCCGTGACCTTTATACATTACAATTATACTTATTTTACTGATATATATGTTCTTATAGTTTCACATAAAAAAAGAAAAACATCATTAAAAACATGAAAGTTCATACCATTGTACAAGCTTGGTTGACTTTTATAAACATATACATTGTCTTAAGATTAATTTCTTTTTTTTCTACAATACATTAACCCCCCTTTTTCTTTCCAATCAAATTTTATACTTCATTTACATACCTACATACATGCATACACACTTTCATACATATACTACAGGACTGGTGTAATAGAGTTCATTTGAAGGTCTGTTTTGGTTTGTTTTTTGGTCCATTTTTCCTTCTTCCTTCTTTTTTCATCAAAACTTGATATCTTTTGTCTAAAAAATAAAACAAATGTGATTATTTTCCCAAAAAAATGAAATAAATGTAATGTTAAATCAATAATTAAAATGTTTTAGCTGAAAGAACTGTCTCAATAAATGTTAACGGTCTACACGGAAGTTTCTATAAGCCCTTATGTGTAACTTGAGTTTTTGGTCCGTTCCCCTAGAGTGACAAATAACGGTTCCCTTACAGTCAATCATTTATTGTTACTGGTATCAAAGTCTTTTTATTTACTCATAACAGTATATTTCTGATAGATATACACAAAAGGTCCACTTTCCTGTATTTTACATTTGAAAATGGGGAGAAAGAGTAATAAAAAATACCTCAAAATGTTTTTAAAAAGGGTTATGTCGCTTGGAATGCTGGTAAAAAATAAATTGGTAAAAATTATAAAGGTTAAGTACATGTATGTGAGACTGGATTCTGATGTGTATAAATCCAGGGCAAATAAGTGTTTATATGATTTTGTGTCAGTGCAAAATGCAGACGGCACAATGGCAAAGTTTAAACTTTTGCGGCCAAAACAAATAAAAAACATGACATTAGCTGATACATACTTTAGTGTTCAAGTGTCATCTGCAGACCAATTCACATATAAGATTTTTCAACAGAATGCTCTTCAGAACATGGTTAACACTGATCTGAAAATTCATATATTGTATAAACAAAACTGTAAGGGTGATTTAAAGTTTGACACAGTAAACTGAATACAGTTTCGTCTGTCTACCCATTTGATTTAGCAAACACCCGTAAACCCCCATTTCAAAGCAATTTTACCTCAAACGTGATTTCTTTGTCTCAATTCATTCCGAATAATCCATGTTTACAATGTATGACCTGGTTTAGTAATATTTTTTAAAAATAAAAGTACAATAAGGTTACGAGGGCACATGTAGTTTCCCTAAATAGGTGTAATACCACCATTGATGTTTCCCTATTAGTCTTTGTTAAATTGGCACTTTTAAAAAAAAAAACTGTACAGTATTTACCTTTATTTCAACCAAAGAAATACTTTGCATGTATAAAGTTTAATCCTTTCCAGTGCTACAATAAAAAAAAATTCACACTACATTTCATTGCATATAAGAAAGTAACCATCACCGGAATTAAACAACCCAATTTTTACACTGTTATTTACTGGTTACTTTGGTAACTATGTAACCTTAACGTTCCAAAATATTTTATAAGACCATAAAAAAAAGAATGATGCTTTCAGTCAATCAACATACATGTTTATGACTCAGAAAAATGTAAGTGCATTGATATGCAGGGTTAATTTTCTACAACTGTCAAATTCAAGGGAATAATTTTTTATGCCTACTTTCGTATACAACCGGATGTGACGTACCATGATTGGGTGGTATTACACCTATAGTTACATTCATTCATGTACACACATATAATTACAGATACATGCAATCATATACATTTATACATGCATTTGCCTACATAACTACATACACATACATTATATTATTCCCCATTTCCTTTCTAAATTTTATTTTATTTTAATAACATATATGTTTACTAATACACTTGAAATATTGAAAACAAATACACAATATAAACGTATTAGTACATGCATTCTGTTTTTTAAGAAACGGTTTTTTTTCCAAAAAGTTCATATTATTTATATCAAAATCTGCAACACGTTTTTTAATATTTTGTTTATATCTATATTGGCCGTACAATATGATTCAACTGTACTATTGATTTCATATTTAAAAAAATCGATATGTCTATTTTTTGACCTCATTATTGGATTTATAATGTGATTTATAGACTGAAAAATACATTAAACTCAGCAAGTGATTAAGTCCAAATTAAGCACCATCTGTTCTGTTCTGTTCAGGTAGTTTCCTCCGTTATATATCGGAGCACTCCCACTTGGGGATATATGGTTTTAAAATATTTACAGATATTTACAGTGTGGTGTGGTGCTCAAGTTTAAAAAAACCTTATATATTGGTAAAACTGTGAATTTTAGGAACAATTGTTTAAAAATTATGTGCTATTTACATCATTTATGATTCTACCTAGGTTAGAGTTTATGATTTTAAAAACAGTTTTGATCCCTTTTTATGAGACATTACTATCATATGTTTAATAAATTAAAGGATTTAAATGTGAAAGAAAATTGATAAAATCAAAGGGTAAAAGGTAAAAATAAGTAGATCAAACAAAAACAATAAGAATGGGATTAAATCTATGGCAGTATGGTAATAGCTTTTAAGAGATAATGTAACCAATTAAAAATAAAAATTATCATTAACTAATAATAAAAAAAGAAAAAAAAAAGAAGAAATCTTTCATATATCGTAAAATTTGAGTAAAAGGTGAACTCCTGCCAAGGTCTTAGCATATAATTAGATGTAAGCAGCTAATTTAGTCGTATATGGAGGCAGTTAGCTTGGCATTCCATGCAGACTGCTTGGTCCATCTTTCCTTTTTGTATATATGCAGTTTATATAGCTGGATACAATAACAGTGTTGTTGTTTAAATGTAAATTCACTTTGCTGAGGGTCTTGAAGAAAAGTACTTGGGTGGTTCAGCAGTTTCACTTCAGCCTCTACTTCATGTAGTATTGTAATACCCCCCAGTACCGTGTAATTGATTTCACAGGTAAATTGTTTTGTAAACAAACGGAGATTGCGATGCAATCAGTGATTTTTATCGACAAATTTCTACTGGTCCGCCGGACCACCAGCTGACAAAATCTACTGGTCCGACGCAAATTTTACTAGTCCCGGACCACCGGACTAGCGCTAATTTCTACCTCTGGATATGCCTGTCCCAAGTCAGGAGCCTGTAATTCACCATCATGAATCTTGTATCCTATAACTCGAGAGCGTAAGCTTATTACATGATCGTGTAGATCGCATTAAGGTCGTATCACAGTCGTGGTGAGGTCTTCAAGATCGTGATGAGCGTGGCTAACTTTGATCATGGTTAAAACAATCATGGTGCGGTCGTGGCGAAATCAGGTCGTAGTAGAAGCGTAGTGAGAGCGCACTAAGATCGTAGTAAGATCGCAAAGGTCGCTGTACCATCGTAGCGAGAGCGTGATTATAATCGGAGAAACTGCGCTACGATCTCATTGCGACGTTATTACGACCTCACTACGACCATCACGTTCTCACTGTGACCAAACTACGCTTCCACTAAGACTATACCACGCTATTCACGACCATAGTACGATTCTAGCACGCCCTTGCCGTCCTCATCACGCTCTTCTTACGACCTGACTACGTTCATACTACGATCATCATTCTCGTTGTCATTTTCACATTAAATATATGAAATCTCTCAAGGTTTTGTTTGTCTGTATGTAATTGGGACTTTTTGTTCATTTTCTCTTACGGCTCAACTATGCTTCTCGTTTTCATATAGATTAAACCGTTTGTTTCCCGTTTGAATGGTTTAACACTAGTAATTTCGGAAACCCTTTATAGCTTGCTGTTCGATGTGAGCCAAGGCTCCGTGTTGAAGGCCGTTCCTTGGCTTATAATGGTTTACTTTTAAAAATATTTACTTGGCGATAGAGAGTTGTCTCATTGACACTCATACCACATCTTCATATATCTATTGACACATCTGTGTCATCTCTGCTATCGTTCACTAAAATATCGTCACTTCAGCTTTATGGACCAGCAATAGGTTTTAATTTAGGTCGGATTGGTCGGTCCGACATAACTACTTGATCAAGATTCGTTACTATCAGAGCCCCCCCCCCCCCCCCTTTGCCTCTATATCAACCCTATCACCACGCCCACGTGTTATAGTAGATTTTGGTGGCATAACTGTATTGGTTTCGAGAAATCTACGTATTAATCAGAAAAAAGAAGGAATTGAACTGTACTCATTTGGAACACGATGTTGACGTTATCGTTATTGCTGAGAGCGTAGTAAGATCGCGGTATAATCGTGGTTAAAACGTGCTATGATCGCAGAAGATGCGTGGTAAGATCGTGTTGCAATCGGATAACCCGTGGTACGGTCGTAGTGAGAAATTGATGAGCGTAGACAGATCTTGATAAGCGTAGTGAGGTCGCAGAATAAGCGCGGTGAGAACGTGGTATAATCGTAGCAGGATCGTTGTAGAAGCGTAATGAGGACGTAGTAGCATCGTGAAGGCAACGAAAATTTACATGTTCATGCCGCTCATACCGCGACCTCACCACGATCTGAATTTATTTTAGATCGTGGTGAGCGTGGTGCGATCGTAGTATAGTGGGACTGGGGACTAAAGGATCACTCTGATTCAAAAAAAAAAAATCTCTGAAACTGACATTATCAAGATGCTAGGTTTCTTGTTTGACAACATATTTGTTACCTTCGGAGGCCGTGTTTTTCAACAGACTGTCGGCATTCCAATGGGTACAAATTGTGTTCTCTTCTTGCCGACTTGTTTCTTTATTATTATGAGGTTGACTGCATACAGGAACTTCTGATAAAGAGAGATAAGAAGTTAGCGATATCCTTTAACTCTACTTTCCGCTATAAAGGTGATGTTCTTTTACTAAATAATTCAAAATTTGGTGACTATGTGGAACGCATCTTTCTAATCGAAATAGAGATAAAGGGTACTACAGATACAGTTAAGTTGGCCTCATATCTTGACTTATATCTAGAAATTGACAATGAAGGTCGGTTGAAAACAAAACTTCACGACAAAAGAGATGATTTCAGCTTTCCAACTGTAAACTTTCCATTTCTAAGTAGCATTATTCCAGCAGCACCTGCATACGGGGTATACATCTCCCAATTGATACGATATTCCCGTGCTTCTCGTGATAGAGGGTTGCTGCTCACAAGGAATCTATTACACCAAGAGCACCAAATGTGAAGTTGAAATCATCCCATCGTAAATTTTACGGACGCCATCACGAGTTGTTTGACCGTTATGGAATAACCGTTTCAAAAATGATATCTTATATGATTGTTCCTTACGTCGTGACCACAATCCCTTCCCTTTTCATGAACGCGAACTACCGAATTAGACTACAAGACTATTTACCGGATTTTTTATCACATACGCAACACGACGAGTGCCACATGTGGAGCAGTATCTGTTTACCCTGCCGGAGCACCTGAGATCACCCCTAGTTTTTGGTGGGGTTCGTGTTGCTTATTCTTTAGTTTTCTATGTTGTGTCATGTGTACTATTGTTTTTCTGTCTGTCTTTTTCATTTGTTGCCTTGGCGTTGTCAGTTTATTTTCGATTTATGAGTTCGACTGTCCCTCTGGTATCTTTCTTCCCTGTTTTAGGCAACACCGACCAGTTAGCATTTTCTGATTGTACAATTTTGTTTAATTCCTTTTATATGTATTGACATTATATAAGACTCCAGATCAGTCATTTTTAAGCCCTTTCAGTTAAATTTATTGTTAATATTGATCTCTTTATTTTATCTTTTCTTCCATTCCAAAAAAAACTGTAAATTATATTGTTTATGATTTGCAACTTATCTTTAGTAATAATACCGTTGTTAGCAGAGTTTAGATGACATTGATATAAGCAAAAGCAATCACTGCATGGCACTCAATATTGAGAAAAATCCCTACCATACACTCAACTATAAAAGTGTGCAACATGAAAATAAGATACAATTCAAACGTGAAAACTGACTGTCTAATTGTTTACATTCATTTGTATGTCGCAGGAAAAATGGGACACCAATATAACATCGACTTGTGATGAGGAATAAGTCACCATAAACCCATAAACTAGTCGTGGTAATGCGTGTGGGCCATTTCTGCATTTAATGAGTCGTCCAATTTATATATTCTTTATTATATAATCTACAAGTATACAAATTGAAAACCAAGTTTACAATTATGTTCCAATAAATATGAACAATATATTTGACTGAAATATTTGCATGCAAGGGCTTAACTTACAGACCAAAATGCGGCTTTCAGGCCATACTGAATTCTATATATGAAAAATACTAAAGTAACTTTACTTTAATTGAAACATTTAAACATGGCTAAAAGAATAAATAAAGTTACAAGTACCTGCAGCGGTGACTTTAGTCTTCCGCCTTCCTGATTGTTAAAATGACCAGTGACTAACTCAAATAGTGAAATTATATTAGTATATATATGGTTAGTATTGCCGCGCTTTGAGCTCATGCATACATTTTTTTGTAACTCATGCTATTTGAATAAAAATATATATCATTTAAATAATAATAAAGAATCGCTTTAAATTTCTATTGTACTAATTTAAATATTCAGTACGTAAAGCAAAACATAGCGTACAAAGCTATAGTTTATTTCAAAATACGCAGCGCAAAACTATTGTCGTCAATCGTCAAGAAACATGAATATGAAATATGAATATGATATGAATGGAAAACATAGAACACTGAAAACACAAATAATATGAAATGCTTAATAGTGAAACAAAATGGATAAATATATCCGGTGACATGTATATGATTTTTAATTTGTTAATACAAATCCAATTTCCCTGACATATCTAACAACAATGTGTTTCTTGATTTTTGATTTGTTTACTCAATATACGTCTGTGGACCTTTTTCACTGTGTGCTTGCTGTCAAAATAATGTTTAACCAACATTTTTGGTACTGTGATTAATTCAAAATGATTGATGCTTCAATAATTACAAAAAATCTTTCAGTTTGAATCTTCTTCTTATAGAATTGAAGCATGTTTGTGATACAATGAGAATCCTGATTAAACATGTTCTTGGATTAATTTGCACTTCTCATAAGTGCAAATTGGAACCACACTTTTTTTTGTCGTAGAATCATCAAATTTGGCAATAATGTACCTCTGGGGATAAATAACACAATACAAAAATAAATTTGATATGGCTCGCCCGGTTCGGCAACTGGAGCGAAAACAGTGACAAAATCCTGTAGGATATTTTTTTCTCCCATAGGATTTTTAAAAATCCTACAGGATTTTGAGAAATCCTATAGGATAAAGTCATAATCCCGTAGGATATTTTAAATATCCTATGGGATATATAAATCCTATCGGATTTATTTATCCTATAGGGAAATTTATCTCCTATGGGATTAAATTAATATCCTATGGGATTTAAAATCCTGTAGGATTTTCAAAAAAAGTGTTAAATCCGATAGGATTTTTTTTATCCTATAGGATTATCATGAAAGACTTTTTGACAGAAAATAATGTCCCTTAGGATATTTTTTCCCCTAAGGGATTTATTTTGTCCTGTGGGATGTTTTTTCTCCCATGGGATATTTTTTTCTCCTACCGGATTTTTTTCTCTCCCTTAGGATAAATATTGTCCTGTAAGATATTTTGTTTTCCCTTAGGATTAACTTTGTCCTATAGGATTATTTTTTCTCCCATAGGATTAAATTTTGATACGTTTTGTCATCTAAGATGGATTCGTCAGTTTTGTTGGTATCTTACAAACGTTAACAATTGTTGCTACATAGATATTGATCACTACGTAGCTACTACGATATTGAACTCAACCTTTGTATTTAGCCTAGCTGCTACATAGATATTGATACCAGGGATCAGTTCAATATCGTAGCAGCTACGTAGCGACTATGTAGCTGCTATCAAAATCTAAGTAATAACTAGTCTATAGCTACACGTTCAATAGTCAATATCTACGTAGCACTACGTAGCTGCTACGATATTGAACGCGTCCCAGGGTTGGGTTCAATATCGTAGCAGCTACGTAGCGGCTACGTAGCTGCTATCAATGTTTATGTAACAACTAGTCTATAGCTACACATTCAATAGTCATAATCTACGTAGCACTTCGTAGCTGCTACGATACTGAACTCGACCCATCTACGTAACCGCTACGATATTGAACACGACCTTGGGTTGTGTTCAATATCTTATCGGCTATATAGGGCTATGTAGATTTATGACTTTTGAACGGGTGGCTAGCCTAGCTGCTACATAGATATTAATAGCAGCTAAGCTAGCTTCTCGTTCAATAGTCATAAATTTACGTCGCACTACGTAGCTGCTACGATATTGAACGCAACCCTGAAAAGGGTCGTTATAGTTTCAATAATTATCGAAACGGATACATGGAAATATTACTTTATAGGATTGTGCAAATCTTGCCTTCGTATATGGTTTTCATGATATTAATGAGTCTGTTTAATAAATGTTGTTTGTTTTACGTCCTGTGGCAAATATTACATGTATGTTCATAACGAGAACACAATAGGTAGGCTTTTCATAGCAAATATAAAAGGTCGACTGAGAGAATGGACATGGAACTTGGAATGGTAATGCAAAATGAGGATATATTGAATAAAAAACAGAGCTGCCTCAATTAATTGTGCAAGAGTACCAAATGTGCAGAAGTCTTCCGTGCATGAAATCTATGCTTAAATCGACCATCGTTTTTCAAGTACAGTTTTTAATAATATCAACTGGTTAAATGCATTTTGATGGCTTAAATAAAAGGGAGAGTTCTTTTAGATCGGATTATTTATAGCACTTTAGTTTTTTTGGTATGATACTATATTTCAGATTTCTCTTGGTTATGTTTTTGCACTTAGTGCGGGAAATCGTGGGTTCAAATCCCGGCCTGGTCAATCCAAATACGTCAACATTTAAAATTGCTGTTCCTCCGCTAAGCAAGTGGAATTAATAATTTAATTACACCTCTCCTCCATTACATGATATATCTGTAAAAAAAGACTGGTATGCTCGAGTGGCTAAATGATGTCCAAATGCGGAGTGTTACCTTGTGAACTAGCACGTTAAAAATCTTTCTCGACACTATCAGTCTAGAACTGGGTTCATATTCAGTATAACATTTGGAACTTGAATTTGTCTCTGGACAGGTCTGGATATAAGGCATATTCAACGTTCATTATATATCTACTAAAGCGTTAATAAATAGAGAAGTATTTTCCTTGTACTGATTTTTATTTCATGTACTTGGTTTGATTTCGACGAATTGATATTATAAAAATGGTATGGTTAAACTTTTCACAAAATATGTATGTGCCTTTTGTGATATTTTTAATGGCAGGTAATATGAAATTAGCTCCTTACTTTATTTATACATGGAACGTTTTTGTTTGGCTTGATAAGGTGTATAGGGATCTCTCTATAATAAAAAAACAACCAAAAGACTGTAAAAAAAAACTTTCAATATCTTGATTGTCTGTGTTGTTGGGTTGTTGTCTCATCAATATTTACTCTTAATCCCTTTTTTCGAACCCAAAGGGTAGACTTGAGCACAGAAATATTGTCCACTCTTGACTTCATCAGCTCGACTTTCGACTTAACCTTGCTGAAAAAGTAAAGCCCCCCCCCCTATTCCTACCAACGTGAAAATTAGTTAACAGACTAAGATGGCCACTACGATGCTTTATGCTGTTGTTTTTTAATCGCTGCCTATTGCAGCTATCATTCCCGGTTTTGGACAGAATAAAAAGTAGATGTGGTTCGATTGTGAATGAGACAACTTCAAACTATTGCTTTCCACCAAGGTCCACATGAAGCTGATGAACGCAAATTTATGTGGTATGATTGCCAAAGAGACGAATGACATAGAAATTAACAACTATACATGTAGTTCACCTTACGGCTTCCCACAATGAGCAAAGCTTTTGTATCTAATTTTATTTTATATGATTAATGTATTGCCTTGTGTCGTTTCTTTTGTTTACTAGTATATTGAATGTCTCTGGTGGTATGAATCTTACTTCATGAAATTTAAAATTATACCCTTTTTCAATAATAGGCTACCGCAATAAAGATATAAGCTTAATAAAATAATTATTTCAGATTTTCACTCGTTCAGGAAATGTCATACGGGACAAGAATGAGTTTTAATGGCAAAAAATATTTTTTTAAACAAATGTGCATGTGTAAGCTGTTTTGTGATGTTCTAGTCTATCAGGAGTTTCAGAAAAGGGGGAATAAAAACAATTATGCCAAAAAACAGTTTAACTTGCGAAGCTTTCTTTGGTATTCAATGTTACAAAAATAGTTATTCTTTTGTAGATTTAGAACTTTGAACACAATTAAAAAAATGTCTATTGAAATTGGTAGATGGCAAAATAGTTAAAGAGAACATTTTATTTATTATATATACTTTATGTAAAATTAGGTGAAATTGAGGACGAGTTTCATTATAAAGTTGAAACAAAACGAAAAGTGTATTTAACGTTTTTTGTAAATAGCTTCTCAAATATTGAATTGATTTTATCAAAACAAAAAGTATAAGATCAAAAATTAAATTTTCTATCAAGATTCTTTATTTCTTATAAAACCAAGTTTAATGGTACAAGGAACGATATTTTTACATATAATAACATACAGATTTTGCGCATGACAAGTTTGCACAAAACGAGCAACAAGAATGAGAGATTGGGGATCAACCTGGAGAACATACGTCTATATTGATATTTCTAATTAATTTACACAAATTTTTCAATACACGAATATTTTTTGAAATAAATAAAGTGCCGAATGCATATCTATACCACATCTTCCTATATCTCACACTCACACCACATCTTCCTATATCTATAACTTGCCTTGGGTATACTTTTTATGTCCCTATTCGTACAGGAAGTCATGTGTTGTTATTTAGACGTACCGATCCACAATATCTGACACACATTTGCAAAACAGGTCATTTGTAATATAAGCTGGAAAAATTTCATAGTTTTAGAATAAAGCGGAGCATCGCAATTGCGTTAAAAATTAATATTTAATTTTCTACCAAAAGATATTGGTTTTTGTTTTCAATTCTTTCTCAAATTTAGATATAGAGTTGACACTGCAATGTTTTGTATCAGGTTTATTCCACTCAGGAACTATAGAAGGAATAAACGATTCAGGGAAAGCCTGCAAAATGGAACCACAATTCAAAATTTTTGTGTTTACTTTGCCTTTGTTTTATTTTGTTTCTAAGGAAATTGCTATGTAAGCTTCTTTGTTTATTTAAAGAAGCCAATTTTGAGATACAAAGTGAGAAACAAAGCTTTTGCGATTTCATTTCCTTATTTACAACACTAGAGTTTACAGACTATCATAATATCTTGAGAGACATATGAGAGTATGTGGCGTCCGTGGGGTTCTTCAAATTCGATTACAGAAGTGATATAGAAAAACTCCAAGGGGTAAATACTATATTACGTTTTTAAAAGAGAATAGAAATCATAACTGTCTTCTATGAACGATAACTTTAAAACTGATGTCAATGCTTTTTTTTTAACAATTCATCTTTATTCAACAATTGAAGATGAATACCATTTTATTGTATAATGTAATAAGCAGTGATGTAAGAAATATAATTCACAATGTGCATGGGAGAACTAAATAATTTAGTTAACTTAATCATATGACTCTAAAGCCCGTTCTGTCATTATTAAGAGACGCTAAAGAACTGGACAACTGTGGAAATATAAGATTTTAAGATTTGGAAATAAATGAAATTGGTGTCACAAATGGTATGTCTGCTTGTATTTGATTTTTTTTTATAAATATATATGATGCTCTTATACACAATTATTAATGGTTGTTTTACTTCGCTTAGTTATAGCATTTAACAAATAACTCTTCGTATTCTTATTTTCGGCATCAAATAAAATTTATAATGGAATATTTTTTAAAAGACAAGGAAAATGAAAAAAAATATATACAACAAAAATAAGCAAAAGGAGATGTGGTATGGCTGTCAATGAAACACCTATCCACAAACGTTGAAATTGAAGTAGCTGTAAGAAATAAATAAGTCATATTTACAGTCTAAAAATGTGTTTAGCCGGGGCCTGAACATCAAATTACACATATCTATACTCGTAATGCATTTGTAAACAAGTTCGTACCCTAAATATGTTCCTCTCCTAAACATGTCGAGGAAAGTGTTTAACCCTATATGTATTTAACCTGACCACATGTTAAAGATAAACATGTTTGGTACTGCCTCTTATAAATAAGTGAAACATTCTCAGTAAATCACATCAGAACTTAGATCAGACTAAAACCTCACTTAAACTGAATATATTTGTTTTTGTAGAACAGGAGTTTAGTATCCCATAAAACATAAATCATTATATAGAGACCTAGGCAGCAAAGATAGTCATTAGAATCTTTTTGCATTTGCCTGTGTTCTATCCTTTTAAAAACCTTGCGGTGAGGCATGGTTTCTGACATCAGAAAAAAAGTGAAGTATAGGCCACTGGACATTAAGCAACCAAGTATTAAACCTCACCTGTCCGTGAAGTGTTTACAATTATTTGTATTTTTAAAATAAAAAGAAAAAGGATAAACATTTCAAAAAACTGAAAATATTTGAGAAGACGCTTTTAGAAGTAAAAAATTTACCAGACAGAATAAACACGGCAGAAACAAACAAACGAAAAAAACCAAGAGAACAATTTGAAATACCATATACATGTTAAAATCGGTATATACAAGCAGATTATAAACGGCACAGGGTTGAGCGAACATGAATTTCTACTGATTACACTAAGGTGGTAATCAACCGATTGAAGCACGTGTCGAGAAAATATATTTAGATAACTTTCTAATTAAAAATGACATAATTATAAAATTTGATTTTATGATTTTTTACAAAGTCTTTTTCTAGATGCCATATCCGTTGTGATAGTATCTTTCCATCAGGTCATTAGTGTACAATTTTGTTCTTAGTGCACTAAGGAGGTCCTTTGTAGTATTTCTACGAATCCCATGATTTACATGTATGCTGAGGGAAAAGTCGCACATGTTTTTATAAGTAGGACGAAAGTCACAAAAATGTAATCAAAGTGTACACGTTGGGAAAAAGTCTGTGAGAAAGGTTTAAATAATTTTATTTAACATCTTCATATTTTTTTCTGCGAAATCATAACTTTGCTAGCCGTTAAGACGGAACGATATTCCATACCGCAGATACCATTTAATGATAGACTTTGTAAATTTTGTAGTTCGAACTGTGTGGAAAACGAAATACATGTTTTAATGGTCTATCTTTTATATACAGACTTCCGATATGAACTTTTTAAAACATCACGTGAACATATTAACTTTGACAGAATGAACACAGAGAAAAGATGTATTGCTTATATGAACTGTAAATACAAACAAAAGTTTTTAGCTCGTACAATAAATAGTTTTTTTTAGTAGAAGAAAAAAGTTTTTATGAAATTATGATTTACAAACAATATATCTTCAGTATTATTTTTGTCTTTCTTTGTGCATATTTGTTTCTTACATAAAGGTTACTGTGATGTGTTTCAAATAAAATCCCAAGTTTATATACCTTTATTTTCTTTTGCAAAGATAATTTCAATTGACAATTTTATTATAATATCCATCATCAGAATATTAGCATTTTAATAAAGATTTTATTCGTTTATTTTGTTACTTATATCAGGGATATGTATTATATGTCTCTGCTTATATCAAATGTGGATATTATTTTAATTTCATCAAAGATTTACTACACAAATCCTGGATTTCATTGATAAAGATGTGTGTGTAACTATACAAATCCTTGTTGTAACTAATTCATAATTGTATATATTTTAATTAATTTTATTGTAAATTTAGTGTCTCGTAATTTTATGAAGGCTGGCTATCGATCTTTGTTTTAACTGTAAGACCAATTATGTGCGACACTATTTATATTTAATCTCAATTACCAGATTAAAATTTCACACCTAATTGAACATTGCAGATGTACGCTGACCACTATGTGTATATACCAAGAAACTGCTAGGTGTGAAAATAAGATGTGTCAATTGTATGAGGACCTTTACGGGGGTCCTTAATTTTATAATTGTTCAGTCTTTTTCTGTGTTCTTTATATATATAAGCACTTCGTCATTCTCTATTCCTTATCTTTTTCTCTATGTTTCTGTAGTCATTATTTATTTTCCTTTATTCGGCACTTTTAACCCATTATTCACTATTCATCGACCCCATCCTGACCCTCTTTTTTAATGAACCGTTAGCAAATACGTCTCGAAGGTGGCAGCATACATCACAGTCCACGACATTATAAACTAGTAAGGCACACATACTGCTGGTGAACAACCTTTGATTTATAAACTAGAATAAATATACTAAAAATTTTTAAAGATAATATATATTTTTTACAATTTCGTTCGTCCGTTTTTTATCGACAAATGGTTCAGGTTTTTTTTCGCAGTTTTAAGTAACGTTATAATATATATATTTTATAGAATAGCTTAAAAGCAGATACATATCTTTATTTCGTGTCAAACCATTTCTTGGAACTTGTGAAGCTTTTTATGATAAATGGAATATTTTTTTTCCCGATTGACCTATTGATATCCATAATTTGTTTTATAAACCAATTGAAATACCAAACACATGACGAAAAAACAGTCGCCGAAAAAAACATATTCATAGTCAAACTGTTTGTACACACGTGCGTGACTGGAATTCTGTTCTAAAAGTAGAAAAAACAAATAACCAACTCCACGTGATTAGCGGTCCATGGTTGAATGATCATGAATTTCAATCGATTACACAGATTGCAATCAATATTGAACGTGGCATGTGTCGATAAAACATTAAATTTTGTAATTCTTAAAGATGTTATTAATATAAAATATTGAATTATTTATTTTGAAATAGTTTACTTCTATAATTCATTCCCTAGTGCCAATTATATCATATCTTCTGGTCCCTTGTACTTGCATCACTTTTTATTAAAATTGTCATAAGAATCTTTCGACAATTTCGATCACACAGATGAAGCTTTAAAAAGTTGAAAAATATTTTCACGAGTCCAACAGTTGACGTGCTTTCTTTATCATGTTTAAGCATGCGAAAATGTATTCTTAAAAAATCTAAGAGACACAGAAAACGTAATACTACTAGTATACGAAATCATTCAATTTTGCATAAATTTAAAAGATGATAACTCTAACTTAAAAAAAAAAACGTTCAGAAATATGAAAAGGAAAAGATGGACTTCTTTCTTGACCAAAATACAAAACTAGTAAACGGTGAATGTATATGTACTACTGTAGACTTTGTTATGATGACCTTTAACTTAATAGATATTTATTTTTTATTATTCAATCAACAGGTATACCTTAATTAATTTTTTTCCGGAATAGTAATTTCTTTTTCTGGAAAAGTAATACCAATTTGCGGAAACGTAAAAACGCCGCTACTTATTTCGGAAAAGTAATGCACGAAAATGCGGAAACGTGAAATTGGACTTTTGGAGAAAAAAAAATAACTACTAAAGGACATGTTAGCGCCGACATGAGTTGTAAGAAAAGATTTCCAAAACAACCATATCATTAAGAAGGAATGTTTACATGCTATACTCTCGTACTAGTATTACAGGGTTCTTGTGGCGTTCACCTTAGACACACATCTTTTTAACGATGTTTAACAAGAAAATCCCTATTTAGCGGACAAGCAATTTTTTTTTCTCTGTTATTGAATATCGAGAAAGAAAATAAATCCCGAAATCAATTTGGAACTTTGATACTCAATAGTTTCCCATCAAAATATTTACAATTAGTGTTCGTCCAGTGGCATACATAACAATCTTATTTCTATATGCAATCAACAATGAGCAAAACCCTAACCTTGTAGTCATTTATAAAAGACCCGAAATGATAAATGTAAAAACAATTCAAACGAGAAAACTAACGGCCTGATTTATGTACAAAATGTGAAAATTCCTTGATAACCTGAATTTTCTTAATTATTTGCCTACAATATATAAGTCACTGTTTAAGAAAAATAAAAAATAAAATTCTGGGACTATTATATTAACGTTAGTATAATAGTCCAAGAATTAAAGTGTTGATAAAATAAGAGCCTCACATTTGAAAGTTTTAAAACATTTCGAAGATAAAAAAAAAAAGTAAAAAAATATACAAAACAGACTTTTTCGTTCATTTTGTAACATGAATGAGGCAGTTAGTTTTCTCGACTGAATTGTTTTACATTGTCATTTCGGGGCCTTGTAAAACAGAATATGCGGTATGGAATTTGCTCATTGTTGAAGGCCGTACAGTGACCTATAGTTGTTTATTTTTGTGACAATTTGGTCTCTTGTGAAATCTGGTCTCATTGGCAATCATACCACATCTTTTTTATATATTTAAATCATTTTACAAGACATCAAATTGTTATTTTGTGTTACTGTTGCAGACAATTCTTTTCAAATATTAAAAATTATTTTAATTAAATGGAATTTTGCATTTGCACCCGCTTGAAAAAATAAAAACATATAAAGAAGCAACATCGAAATTCTCTGTACTTTAAGCGGCATTTTCACATGAGTAAAATATAAGGTCAACGTTTGAAACTTTTTCAGTCTTGTTCCGTCTTGTTCCATAACTTTCAGTCTTATTCCGTCTTGTTCCGTATTTTTCAGTCTTGTTCCGTAATTTTCTACCCAGTCGTATAAACGAATCGTCGACAAGTGCGTACATTTTTCGGAACAACGTCAAAATCGTTGTTTTATTATGCCCGCGTCACACTGTCCCGATTTTTACGCCGATGGCAACACGATAATGGAAATTTTCAAAATCGGAACTGATCGTATCCAGATCGGGCTATTCGTAGTGCCATATTTAACCATCGTAGAACCATCGGCCACTTTTTCTAGCCTTCGGGGACAACTTCGGGAATGGTTCTAAATGTTTTAACATGTTAAAAAATCCCCGAAGGTGCGTCCGATGTTGAGGGTTCGTATTGAGTTCGTATCACCATCCTCACCATCGTAATGTCACCGGGAATGCATCTTTGCACATCGTATTGCATTCGTGTTTCCATCGTTTCCATCGGGCAGTTTTGACATTACGATGTCTACACGAATGAATCACGAACCTACCCGAAGGTCTTACGATGGCAACACGACTTCGTGAAGACCTCGTTATCCCGTCGTGTTGCCATCGAATAAAAGTACGAAGGCGACAAGATGGAACTACGACGGCAATAAATCCAGCTAAATGTAAGTTAATTTTCGCGCTAAAATACATTTAAAGTGCCATGCGCGATATGCACTGGTCAGTCTAATACCACAGTTAAGAAAGACGTTCACAAAACATGGAGCTCATATCATATGATTCTATGAGAACAAGAAAGGCTACAGCGTTGTTTCTATAAATTCAAATGGAACAAGAAAAGCAGCTACTACAGGATCAGGATTTACTTTTACAAGTAAAATATTATTTTTTTTTCAATTTTTCATATCAAGTAACATAATGAAAATCATAAACGTGCCTCGTACACTAACACTGCAGGTACACGTATATAGGGAAACCAACTTTTTCTTCATTATTCTGATTTTTATGTATCGTCTGAGTTGTTGTCACACGAATGTTTACTCCATAACCATTT
Organism: Mytilus edulis; assembly: GCA_019925275.1. NCBI lineage: Eukaryota > Metazoa > Mollusca > Bivalvia > Mytilida > Mytilidae > Mytilus > Mytilus edulis. Next base: position 39,946,333 of record CM034362.1, read on the forward strand.
TGTTTTCTATATGTCATATTTTGCCGCATTTGTTGCTTTCCCCACATCCTTCCTTTTGTCTATATTATTATGATATTCTCCTGGAAAGAGCTCTTTTTGAATAAAAGGGATCAACGAACCAATTACCTTACCTTTAAGATAGATCAGTAAACATGGGCATAATTATGGGTAATTATTCAGACTAGTGCACACATTTTACAGTTCAAACAAGGCAATGCCGAGCGTGGCATCCCCTCGTATGTAACATATTGAGGACAAATATGGCAGAAAATGGTAAATTGAATATGCATATTTGATACATAAACTATTTTTTTAGAAATCAACCAAAACATTCAGTAACTGGAAATACCTTTAATATTGTCTTTAGAACCAGCAGGTAAAAAAATGAGCAACCAATTTCCTGTGTATTATGCTATTTCAAGGAGAAAAAAGAAGTCCATCTGCATGACCTTGACCTTTGGTCTTGAAGGTAAGAAATGTCAGATCATTACAAGGAGGAACAATATACCAAATGTGCGTGGTTAAAATCTTTTGAAGCATATTGGTTTTAGAGTGTCCACAAGGGTAATATTGCTTTGTATTACAACTGCCACTGTGACCTTGACCTTTGAACTTTAAAGTCAATAGCGCTTAAGATATTCTTAACGAGTAACACCATACCACGTTTTGAGCATTTTGGTTCTAGAGTGTCCATAACAATTTTATCTACACGCAACTCACATGTAGTAGGCGAGGGGATAATAAACTAAGTTTTATAAGAATTAGACAAAAAGATCGATTTCCCGCCATGCATGGCAGACTTGTGCAGAAACAATATGTTGTCGAAATTCTGTTCGCATCTTTTATACATCGTATGGCCATCGCGCCATCATCGTAATCCATCGTGTAGCCTTCGTAATCCATCATGTAGCCTTCGTGATCCATCGGGTAGGCTTCGGCTGAGATATGAAGCTTGAATACCCGTCTTCGGTTAACCTTCGTATGTCCATCTTTTGCTATCGTATATAATTTCGGCACTATCGTATAGACTTCGTTATACATCGTTCTTGCTTCGGTCACTTTTTTGTATTTTAACGAGATCGGGACCAACTTCGTACGAACTTACAATTTTCGCATTCGGGTGTCCATCGTATATAAAAATCGGGACAGTGTGACGCGGGCATTAGGAACGTCGTGTAACGCTAAGTGGCACCAATACCGTGCGTAACGTCAATATAAATCTGTGATTTTACTATGTCCACAACTTCGATGAACCAAAGCAAGTTAAACATCGACCTGTATCTAAATCAAATTGGTTCTCTTCTTCTTCGTCGTCTTCTTCTTTTGGTATACAATAGTCTATCGACATTCGATGATTACATACTGTTGGCATACGTGGACTAGCCTATTTACAAAACTTTTACCCCAATTTATTCAAAATATATGTTTTTTTCTTATGTTTAATGTATACATGTATATATTTTAAATTGCGCTATAGTTCCGTAACTTTCTACCCAGTCGTATAGACGAATCATCGACAAGTGCGTACATTTTTTTAAATCAATATTTCTGGTATGTTCCAATCTGTCCTTCACTATTGACATCGAGTATATATTACATTTTCCCAAAGTCTACCTTGGAAAAAATATTTAAATAGATTGTAATTTCATCAAATCTTATTTTTTGGGTATTATTTATAATTTTATTTTACACCAGAAATGTTATTTATAAACAAGCGTATGAGTTTAGTTATGACAAGTAAGACAGAGTTGTATATTATACATCTGATAGTTCAAAATGGAAAGTTATAAGTTATCGGCCGTGTACACTGAATATCACCTGCAGAAGTGAAACGATGCATGAACTTGCAAGTCCGACAGGAAATCGCTTGAATACCTGGAAGTGTCACCTCACACCCCTTACAATACCTTTGGAAGTAATACCTTAAACCATGCTGGTGATCAGATGAGGGAAGATCAGAATTTATTTGAAAAAAGTTTATTACCTTAAAGAATTATGAACAAATTATATTTTCGAAAACAATTTTCACGGAACACTTATTCATGATTTCAACTTTGACTCTTTACTTAATTCCAATATTAACAGTTTAGAAACAACAGACCATGGTAATTTAAAAAAAATGCAAAAATTTTCCGTATAAAGTTAGTTAGTCGAATAAAACAACAGTACGATTGACAAGATATCGACACGCAATTACGACTACATCCTTATTCTTTCAAAAAGAGATTCCCAGGCAACCTCAGAATATAAAGTTTCAGGTTTTGTAAATATTAGTAGACCTATTACTATTCTTGCGGCCTCTAATTGCAAATTTTCTAATTTCCAAGGATCCGTGTTGAAGGCTGTTCTTTGACCTATTAAATTTTTAAATAAAATATGTTTAAACTAAACGAAGCCTTGGCTATAAAAAGCCTCAAATGTTGAAGGCTATTCTTTGACCTATTAAATTTTTAATAGTCTTCAAATTTCAAAAAAATTCCGCGTAAGGGACCACAACTTGGAAATGGAGATAGGTTTTATAAAAAAAAAATCAAAGAGAACACAGAGTGTGTAAAGTTTTAAAATTTTTGATGGATACGAACATTTTTCTCCATTGCCAAATGAACTGTAATATTAGCACTCATACCACTTATTATATTTATATCTATTTTCAGCAAAGAATATCTCAGTTTGTTATTGTCGACATTTCTATTACATTTTCTTGATAAAACTTTTTAATACATGTATAAACATTTTAACAAGCTCACCATATTCTAATTTAAGAGTTGGCGCCCATCAAAGCCATGCACACGAAAATATTTATAGGAAGAGAAATAAAACAAAAGCAAAATGATTTGTCCTTTTAATCTCTGAAATATCAGCAATAATGATTTTGTTTTAAAGTTTTAGTTACGAATGATATTCTGGGTGTGTCTAAACGGCACTGCTAAGGAGTCCTTAGTGCACTAAGGACTGATAACATGCCACTAAGAACTAGATGGAGAGCTGTTACATGCAATTTCTTTTCATATTACGGTAGAAATTGATATTTAATGCATAAATTTCAAATTTTATAGAAAAATAATAATAAATTAAGGAGATATTCAACATTATTTAGACACGTGCCTGCAGTGCGTGAACCGGTGACAAAATATTATCGCCCCTGTAAACAGTGGGCTCTTCTGACTAGAGGTAATCGGTAAAGAACAGCGGAAAATGGTGTACATTGTTTACGAGCTTGAAATGAGCTAACACAGACGAACTGAGACGTGTCAACGTAATGTGAATATGATAATGCACCAGGTAAATTATTAATTGTTAAGTTTATCACATCATCGTATCTTCATATGATAGGTAAATAAGTGAATTTTTGATTTTAAGTGTCGTCAGGGTTCAAACCTGGAATCATGCCAATCTTTCATTATTTTTTTTTAATACTAACCTATAGTCGGAACATCTTGATTTTCTCCCAATTTGTAAAGTTAATTATGCTGCTTGACATATATTTTTTTGGGGAAAAAAAATTGATATGCAGTCAAATGTGGCAGTTTTTAATATTTGTTGCTATGTGAAATAAAGGGAAGTAAATTAAAGTAAAAGAAGGCGAGCTTTTTCAAATAGTAAACAATTTAATTCAGATGCATAGTATTTTGTCAAATGATAAAGAATATCGTAGAAACTTGTTAGAAATTCATCTAATTTATAAAAGATATACAACATGACATACTGAAATCTGAAAAGGGGTAAAACCACCATACCTTGAACAAATTCAGTTAAAAAAAAGGGGGGGGTGGTAAAATGCTACGAAATTTAGATTTTATTTATTTTTTGTCGACAGCCAAAAGATGATTTGACATGTAACTAACTACTTTTTCAATTTCATTGTAAAGTAAAATTGGCTTTTTTTGGGGTCTCTGTTTATTGTGGTCTGATGTTTTCAGGTTCTCTTTGGATTGCCAAATAATATTATAATCATCTAATTGAATGTTCAAATTATTTTGCAGCGATGGTGTGTATGGAAGGAAGACTGTCATAAAACCCAACAGTTCCGGATGGCCCTTTAAATAATTGCTTAACATCAATAGCGATGTAAGATTCGAGTGTTTGATTTAGCACAAGTTTAGCCAGGTTTTCCTTGTAATTGTGGCAGAAAAACCACTAGACAGTGTCATGCATTGAAAGGATATCAAACGGATATTTTATGGAATGATTCTCGTACATATAAAATCATATGCATAGGAATGTGGAGCTAGTGTCTTTCATGCAGCAATTTTTAATTTCCAATATAAACTCTGAAAAGACAAGAGCATAGAAATGTATACCAATGAGAAACATTCTTTGTGAATAAAATCATTCCAAAACTTAAATGTGTCATTAGTGTTGCATTATTTATCAGTAGAGATAATCAGATTCCAGTAAGATTGTCCAACTGATGGTTTTTTTTTGTAATCGTTTTTTGTAAATCTTAGTTGTTTTGACAATCCGGGCTGTGCATGTTGCCCGGCTGACCCTTTCAGTGTGAGACAATATTTTGTTTATGATAAACAAAATCACTGATTCAAGACTGGAGCGGACCCCTTTTAGGCAGTTAGTGCGAATCCTTTAGGTTTAAACCATTACATGCAATACGGGGGAGGGGGAAGATTTTTTTTTACCGAGTCAAACATTTTTCCTAATTATAATACATTGAGATTTAATATATACTTTGCTATATGTAGTGTGTATATTAAAGTATTGCCAACAAAATTCATCAAATTTGGGATCATAATATTGTTTAAGAAAAACCCTTACCCCCTGTACATCATAAAAGTTCATAATCTTCTGTAGCACACGTGCATGGTTAATTCGGATCACATATTTTCTATTCCGATGTTATAAGAATTCGAAGGTTTATATCATTTACAATATCATTCAAAAAATTTCTGGGATTTTTTTTTACTATCAACGTTGAACCTCGAGGTTACATTGTAGTAAAAAAAAATCCAATAAAAACGTTGAATGTAAATGATATGCACCTTTAAATCTTATATTGTAGGACTCATGTTGTTCAAACATAATGTGTTGATCAATTATGTTATGATGATTTTGATAAACTTCACATTAGGTAATCTTTCACATATATTGATTACATTATATCGAGTTGTCCCAACGATATACTTGTCGGTGTGCTCGATCATACGAATTTACCGACATTCATATGGACAAAATGACACAACTTTGAAAAATTCTTGTGACGAAACTACATTTCGGAACACGTTAAAAATTGGATACCCAGAAAGCTACATTATTAAGGTTTGATATATATTTCTTTCAAAAAAAAAGAAAAATATGCAGTCAAATCTGGCAGTTTTTTACACACCCCTATGTTGAACAATAGGTTGTTCAATTAACAGCATGTTTGGCAATTAAAAAATCATATATTAACACATTTAGCTTTAACATATACTTTATTTATAGTGGTTGTATAAAAGTTATATAATGGTTTTGTGTTTTAAGAGATATTCATCCCTATGCATATCAAGTTTTATGCGTAAATTGTCTCTCCTGTTCTTAGACCTTTTCTATCTCTTTCATAAGAAGAGTGACTTTTCTATTGTTCTAGTGTCACTGGAAATCCCACTGCCTGTTTTTCTTTGATATGCCGAAAATCCATGAACCGTTTGACACGTGTCAAATTACATATTAATTGATTACACGGGAATCCTTTTGGTAAAGTTGGATACTAATAAATGAATTGTTGTTGAAATTTTATTAACAAAAAAATCTGAATGAAGAAGTATTTTCTCAAGTGTATATTTCTTGTAAATAATAAATTTGTCACCAGAGAAATATATCTAATGTCGGATTTTTATTTGATGTTCATATTAATATGTGACTGAAATACAAATTTTTATAGATATTTAATTCACATTTATATATATTTTTTTTAAAGTACGTGTTGAAGTTTGGATAACCGGCAGATGCTTGTTGCGTTTTCATTAAATTCATCTTGTTATTGGGCTGTGATAAGCCCGGTAGTACCGAAAAATTAATCTAATATTTCGTAGCGTTCTTTGTCTCTTGAACCAATTTTATTTTTCAGGTGGTCGGACACATTATCTATAATGTGTTTTGTACCCGTATCTCTATTCTGTTTATTTTTTCTTGCAAGCGTGCTTTAATGTGGTGACAGGCGACGACGTACATGCGTTTGAACAATAGACTGGTTTGGAGCTGGAACACTTTAGTTTGTTTCTTATGGTGCACTGTTCAACATTTATTTTCATATATGAAGACATTTTAAGAAATGTATAACTGGACAAAACGAAACCAATAAGATAATGCATTTTTACTACATGCAACACACTAAGTTCATATATGACCCGTTTGAGTAATATATTTCGGGCCTTCAACAGTGAGTAAAGCGCATAGCACATAGTCATTATTTCATAAATTATTTCGTACGATATGTTAAGCAGACAATTTGTTAAAAACAATACAAATCGGATTTCCTTCTGACATACTTGCCACAGGCATTTGTCTCAGAAAAAAAATTCCTATATACCTTTTCTGAGACAAGTGCCTGTGATACTTGTTCTTCTTTAAGAAAAGTAGATTTAAAGAAATTATAGTTGAAAATATTTCTGTCGGCTTTTTCTTTTTTTCGCGTGATATATTTAGGTTTAAATATTCTGATTATATTGCATTACAAAAAATAATTATTTACACATCATGTGGTAAAGGCATATTTTCAAGGCATTCATACGAAGCATTCTCTTTCTCTGTCAGAATTATATCTTTAGCTCTAAATCTACACATACTGAAAAAAATTCGTGAATACTGTACTAAAAACTGTGGAACATTTTTAAAACATTTGTCTCTTTTATATATTTGAAAATGAAACTTAATCTGACTTAAAATCGGGAAATGATTTATTTAACTTCTTTTACTTTTAGAAGAATAATAAAATGTCGAAATATACAAACAAATAAGTGCCGTATGGAGCCTTTGTAAACAAATATCAAGCTGGTTGAAAACTAGTGGTTTGGATAAACCCCAAGAACGACACATAATTTTCTCTCTCTCAATTCCATCGTATTGTTTTAGTGAAACCATTTGTATATATACACGCATCTTTGTCGAAATTAAAATAAAAACAAAACACTTATCAATATATATATTTATTTTGTCTTCATATCTCTTACATAACAAGCTGACCACACTCTAACTTATTAGTCATTTAGTAGGCGCACATCAAAGTCGTGCACCTGTGGCAAATAACTTTGTCGGAAAGAAGTAAAACAAAAACAAAATTATTTGTTCTGTAATCATTTTTCATAAGAACAACACATTTAATTATAAATATTAAGCATACATTTTTTTAGATACAATTGTTTATTACCTAAAATAAAAAGATTATGATTGTTTAATGAATTGTTTTGTCATTTGGCACGTGTCAAACGGTTCATTGATTTTCGGCATATCAAAGAAAAACGGGCACGTGCCTAAATAATGTTGAATATCTTGTTTATTTATGATTATTTTTCTATAAAATTTGAAATTTATGCATGAAATATCAATCTCTAACATAATATGTAAAAATAATACACACAACAGCACTCCTTCTAGTCCTTAGTGGCATTGTATAGTCCTTAGTGCACTAAGGAGTCCTTAGCAGTGTTTAGACGTACCGTGATATTCTAGCCTAACGTGTTGATGTGTCTGTTGTCAGAGATGCACATAGACTTAGGTGAACAATACTGTCTTTAGTTACATCTAGTGTTTAGTTCCATAACATTTCAGTTATTATCAAATTTTGTTGCATATTGAGGACACAATAGAAGAAGTATGGTTACTGGCAAATCTATCCAGGCATCTCCACAATAAAAATATCTTCACGGAAAGCAAGCTATACTAAATAAAAAAATAAAAAACACTTATGTACGATTTTCAAAGTTGTTTAAGTAATTGTAGTGTATTGGATATACCCGTTGGACGCATGTTTCTGTCTTGTCATTACTTTCAATGAAAAGCTGGTGGTATTCTTAGCCCCAACACCATGTGTTGTTTTAAAATTGCTTCTGATTTTATTCACAGTTTTTGTTCAGATGGTGTCACAGTACCCAACAAATCGGTTGAGTACAGGAACCCTGATGAGATCAAAATGATGAGTCCTCTATGCAGAAAGAAAATTCCGCACATAGAGGCGGGCCTCTTTTGGTCACTAAACAATAATGAATAATAGTTCAGAGAAATGTTTGCTACACTAAACACTAAAATGCACTTTTGAACTTAAATTGAAAAAAAAGCACATGAGATTACCAAAGGATAAAGGTTTCTGCTTTGAGACAGGCGATGGATGTATACTCATGACTTTTGATATCTCAACCGGCCCCTATTCCTTTAGCAAATGAGGAATAAACAACCACAATGCATTAAACAAGAGAAAACTCGATTTAAAAGAAGCCAGAGTCAAATGTAGAAATAGGTAACAGAAGAAACTACGCAAATGGCAATAATAAACATAAAATAACAAACGGACCAGTAGCAGTAACTCAATGCAAGCTCCATGTTTGAAGTACACTTATCGGTAATTTGTGTCAATGGTAGAAAAATTAACAATTCTTAAACAATAATATCTGGGAATATTTGGTCTGCTCCAATAAAATAATATCCTTACCTACTACAAAAACATATAAAACTATTCTCTGTTCTTTGGTTGAGTTCACAAATAGATTTTTCTCTAAGATATTTCATTCTCCCATAGGATATTTGTTTCTCCTATAGGATATTTATTTCTCCTATAGGACATTTCTTTCTCCCATAGTATTTTTTTTTTCTCTTATGAGTTGCTTTGATCTCCCATAGGATTTTTAATCTCCCTTAGGATTTATTTATTACCCTTAGGATTTATTTATTACCCTTAGGATTCTTTTTTATCCCACAGGATATTTTTTCTGTTATGAAATCCCTTAGGATATTTATTAATCCTATCGGATATTTTTAATCCCATGGGATTATTTTATTAGACTAATATCCTGTAGGATAAAAAATATCTTATAGGAAATGCTTTTATTTTTCCTAAGGGATTTTTTTAATCCTAAGGGCGAAACTATATCCTATAGGATATTTTTATTCTCCTAAGGGATTATAAATCCCTTAGGATTTAAATATCCTGTAGGATATAAAAAATATCCTATGGGATTATGACTTTATCCTATAGGATTTCTCAAAATCCTGTAGGATTTTTAAAAATCCTATGGGAGAAAAAAATACCCTACAGGATTTTGTCACTATTTTCACTCCAGTTGCCGAACCGGGCGAGCCACACCAATTTTTTTTTTGTATTGTGTTATTTATCCCCAGAGGTACATTATTGCTAAATTTGATGATTCTACGACAAAAAAAGTGTGGTTCCAATTTGCACTTATGAGAAGTGCAAATTAATCCAAGAACATGTTTGAATATAACATATATTTTTTTAATTCTTCATATTTTACACATAAAAAAGTCCAGAAATCACCATTGGTTTGTCTACAAAAGAAAGTAAGTATCAAAATCATATTAATTTATGATCACCAGCATAGCATATATGTCAAACAAATTGTTTGAAAAAAAAACCATCATACAAATATATTGGATAAATAATTGTCCTGGGGCAAGCTGAGTCTCGCTTCGGGGTGCAAGATTATCTCGCTGCATTGTCAAGAGACACGACTCATTTGTGGCATTAGGCTGTTTCATGCTCTTTGGCACATTCCCTGTTTGTATTCTCTATCCCAACCATGCATGGATTTTTCTCATTGTTGAAGGCCATACAGTTGCCTACAATTGCACATCCACTTCATTTGAACTTGGGTGGATAGTTGTCTCATTGGTATTCATACCGCATTTCCTTATTTGTGTAATGTTGACATTTATATACTTTATCTTCACTTTTTTTTTTAGTCTACATGATAAACTCTTAATCATGATGATATCTACTTTTGGTAATATATGTCATTTGGTTCACCAGTTGCTGACTCATTAACATATCCTTCCATTGATGCTGAATTTTATGTTTTACTGTCTATAATAGTTTAACTGTCTATTGTTTTGCAGAAACATGAATGCTCGGTGTTTTTTTCTAAACATGGTTTTGTTCAAAATCCACAAAACAGGTTCAGATAGCCTCTTGGTATCTTCCCCGACAACATTTTTATTCTTAAATAAACTTTTTTTGTGCGAAGAAAAAGTGAGAAAAAAAAAATTTTCTATTTCAAATTGGCCGGTCCAGATTTTGATCTGTAACAGTGCATATGCTAAATGCATTTTTTTTTAAATGATAATAAATCGTTTTGACTGTTTTGTGTTCTATGTAACAAATGGCATCTTCTAGATACACTTTCTTTGTTTATCTTTGAATGTGTACAGCATTGTGTATCACTACTCCCCTTCCCCTTTTTTCTTTTACATGGCATATCAAGATGTAAACTCCTTTATTTATATAGATACAACAGCATTATCTTAAATGAAGGAAATGTTTCGGCGTCATAGCACTTTTCCATCAAATAGTTATGAAGGTATAGATCATACACATCAACCCCAAAATATATTTATAGCGTATACGACTGTTCGAGTGGTCCCAGTCAACACACTGTGACAAATTGACATTTATTGTATAGTCATAAACTCGTTTGTAGCACAGACATGCATGAACGAATATAAATACTCAGTGTAAAAGGTTGCATTGAAATATATGTTACAGTGTGTGTTGTTACCAAGGTTGGATGTACTGATATTTTCCTTCTCGGCCATGCTGTATGGTGTTTTCAATGAATTGTATGTCGTCACAAAAATATATAAATAGCTTTCAACAACAATCGGTACAGTCGGGCTTTTCAGTAATATTATCGTAATGTCATTTCTTCCGAAGTCAATAACCAACTTCTTGGTTATTCGCCTTGGACATGATCTCTAACAACAAGCTAAAAAAGCCGATACTATTCCCAATGCCATAAATTACCATTTTTATATCACTTGTCACCCAGACGCTCTACTTTGAAAAATAAAGCGGCTGGATGATCGAGACTAGTGTACACAACGACACTAATGTTGAGTTATAAATTGACCAAAATTTCCCACATTTATTTTTAGCCAGATGATTGACCAATGAGCTGATGAGAAACCAGTATAAAATTACATGCGGACTGGATGTTGCCAAGTCTTGAGACGTATGCAAAAAAAATCACGTTGACCAACTTCTGAGGCCTACCTGCTACTAATGATCCCGACAACAATGATAGTCGTGTCATATACCATTGTGTAGATAAATCAATTTAGATTTACGGCATAATAAGTTTAAGTAGGTTTAACAACCGAGAAATCGAAAAATAACGGGAATTCGGGACTGGGTGTCATTTTTCAAAAAAATTTGTTAAGTACCTTGTGTTATATTAAGGTATATAGGGAAAAAGTTCTGAGACAAGTGCCAGTGCAGTGGCGGATCCAGAACTTTTCCTAAGGGGGGGGGGGGGGCTTAATATATATACATGTAGTATCAATAAACACAAACTCCAAGTATTTAAGGACGGACATTTTATTAATCAAATGAATCTGGGTTTTTTAAATTCTACCATTCCGCTATATGAATATTATAACGCAAACATTTGTTTTATCTTATTTCTTATTTAAGATTGAAAGGAAACAGCAGTTATTAATGGAGGAGGCTGTATATATTAAAATGTATCACCTTTGTAGTCTTTGCGAAGTAAAATGCTTGAATGATTATAACATATCATTGACTAATAATGAGCAGAATAATATAAGAATATGTGGTATGAGTGCCAATAAGAGAATCACTGTTCGTAAAAGTAAACCAGCATAGGCCAAAGTACGGTCTTCAACACGGAGCATTGACTCACACCGTACAGCTAACTTTATCGGACCACAGATGAATTATCACGTTGTGATTGGTTAAATGCCGTCACGTGGTGACCCCTATGAGACCGTATGGGGTTAATAAGTTTCATATGGGGTTCATGACGCGTTAATGGCGACGTCATCTATTAATGTTGTTGTGTTTCATTGTTTATTTTTCAACAAAACGCCGCAGATAAAGTCCAGCGTCCGATAAATTCGCTATACGGTTAACTACTGACCCCCTACGGATCCATAGAGGGTGAATAAAATTCATAGGGGACTCGGCCTCCGGCCTCACCCCCTATGGATTTTACTAACCCTCTATGGATCCGTATGGGGTCAGTAGCGAACCATATAACTTATAATAAAGGCCCCAAAAAACGATTTCCATGTTACTACTATTATATATATTACAAAGAAAATTTAGTAAACTGGTAAATTGAGGTTAATATACCGCGAAGGAAAAAAATCAACCCTGCATATATAGCTATAACCGAACACACCAGCTCTGCACAAACGCAATCTGAGTTCAAATACTACCCCTTCATCCACTGAAAAGCAAGGTAAACATCACAAAACTATCTAGAATGGACTCCGTAGTAGGAGTGATATATTGAGTACTGAGAATAATTGTTTTTCAAATAATACTATGAAATTCGACATTCTAGGGATGCCTGAGGGGTATGAGTATTTTGATAACCATGGAACAAAATTTGAAAAGAAGTCGAGTGGTATAATTATTTGTTTTAAACGTAATCTAGGAAAGTTTTTAAAATTTCCAAAAACTAATTCTGAATTTGTACAGTAGGTAGTATTGGAAAGGGGGTTAGTTGAATTTAATAAAAACTTGTTAATTGGGTGTATGCATCTTCCACTCGAAAGTACTAAGTATACAAGTAATGAGGCGTTCACAGAGATTAAAATTGAAATGATAAATCTTGTTAATAAGTATAATTGTCAACCTCTAATTGTTGGTGATTTGAATGCTAAAACTTAATTGTTAGTTGATGTTGTCATCCCTGATGACGGTCTTTTTGATATTCTGGATGATTTTGAAGCACAGTTTTGTGTCATATTTGTACGCTTACAAAAATTTATGTGACAGTAATGTATCTTTAAAGCGATGTTCAAAAGATAGCAGCACTTGCCTAATAACTATGGGTACAAACTTATAGATTTTTGTAAGCGTAACAATCTGTATATTGGTAACAGTAGGTTACCTGGTAAAGACTATAATGATAGGCTTGTCTACATGCAATAGTGTATCTCTTATTGATTATTTATTACTGTCCTCCAGCATTTTATCACTGATAAAAGAATTCAATGTTCTCAAAGGTCTAAAATTTATGAATGAAAAATTTACAGAGAATATATTGATTTGTATATCAAGATATTTATTCTTCTGTACGCCGACAACACTATTATTTTTTCGGAGTAGGCAGAAGGGTTACAAAAGGCTCTGGATGTTTTTGAGCAATATTGTTTTGAGTGGAAACTCACTGTGAATGTATAAAAAACTAAGATTGTAATTTTTTCAAAGAGAAAGTTTAATAAGAATGTTACTTTTAATCTATGTACTAAATGAAATTATTGAAATTAAAAATGTATATGTTTATCTTGGTCTGCTGTTTAATTTATACAACGGAAACTTCTTTCAAGCTCGAAAAAAAACAGGAAGACCAAGCTCAAAAAGTACTTTATGCTCTTTACAAGAAGATACAAAATATCTCACTTCCGATTGATTTACAGTTAAAATTATTTGATGCATTGGTGGTTCCTATTTTGATGTATTCCTCGGAAATATGGGGGTTTTAAAATAAAAATAATACAGAAAAATTACATCTACAGTATTGAAAGCTCATTTTGGTGGTGCGATCCTCTACGCCAAATTATATGGTGTAAGGAGAATTTGGAAGATTTCCACTTGAATTGCAGATCAAATTACAAATGGTATGTTTTTGGCACAAGCTTAAAACAAATGATAAAAAAATTATCGGGTAAACTGTATTAGTGACTTTGTTACATGCATGAGCATGAAGGTTATAATTTCAAATGGTTCAACTAGTATGTAAAATCTGTGTTTAATGACTGGGCTTTTGTGAAACATATAATATTCCGGAGCAAGTTGATTATAATTATATTAAAACTAATGTAAGGCAGCGTCTCCATGACCAGTTTATTCAAAAATGGTTCTCTGATATAAACAACTCATCAAAGGAGGGGGGGGGGGTGATTTTATTTACACTTTAAAGAAGAGTTCTGCTTAGAACCATATCTGTTAAAATTAAAGCGGGGTCATAGAGTAAATATATGTACAATAAGGGTATGAAATACAAAGTTTCCCATCGGAACAGGAAGAAGGAGATTACCACAAAATAAGAGAATTTGTCCACTTTGTAAAGCTGGTCTTGGGAATGTATACCACTATATGTAAATGTACCAATTGTGAAGTTAAGGATTTAAAGGGGCACTAGCTGTCAAATTCATGGTCACCGATTTCACTCAAATTCTCATATTTGATTTATAACAATGTAAAACATGTATCCATACTATCAAAAGTCTAAAATAAACAATTTACAGAGCATGGGGTAGATAATATATAGGTTCGTTTCGTGTGTATTTTAGTCCAGGCGCCATCTAATTAACTATCGATTTGACCTCAGATGACCATATAAGTGATGTAAACATAAATAAAGATATGAATAGATTAAACCAACACGTGCAATTGGATTTTTATAGGTCTGTTTGATTTTATTTTATAGATTAAAAATAGATGTTTCTCATTGTTTTTAACCGTATAAGAATGATTTTATGTGCATCGAATTAGTAATCAAATGATTTACCGTAGTTTCGTGACTTTCATTGTTGACATTCTTTTTCTTTAAATAACCAGTACACGTACAATGAATGTGTTGTCAATCTCTAGCTAGGGGTTAAATTGAAGTTCACATGAATACGGATTTAAAGAGGTCGACTCATTCACTTGCAAGTGAATTACTAATTATCAATGTTTCTTAGCGTAATTTGACAAAAATTGAACCTTTTGGGCTGCAAAAAGCGAATTGTTATTTCACTATTTCACTTTCATTGTTAGATTTTTTTATATATCTCGTAGCTAGTGCCCCTTTAAGGGGGAAGTTAATACCTCCATATTAAAAATATCCAAATGTTAAAAAAGTACTGGACATGCTTAAATATTGTAATAGTAATGTGTTGTCTAAGCTGTAAATTTTTATTCAAAAGGTAGAAAAGTTGCTTGTCTGATTTAAAATTGCAATAAACAAAGATTTATTTCTGAAGATGTATAATTTAAAAATGTATACTGTATGTATTATGAACTATGTATACTGTATGTATTATGAACTATATATACTGTATGTATTATGAACTATGTTGTGATTTATATTTGGTGTATAATATGCTCCTGTTACGCAGTCTTCTGCGGCTGAGTTTTCTTCAATAAACTATAATACACTAAACTATAACATAAATATACTTCCAAAGTAAGCTCTCATTTGAGAACTGTGTAAAGTTGGTTAGATTCAAACAAGCTACAGTAAATAACTCATCATGCCCTTTGGCAATAAATGTGTAGAATGAAGATGTTTTATTAATAAAATTATGTTATCTCCATTCAAATTGCTACCCAAGCATCTTAAAAAACTTCACTATATTGAAAGGAAAATTCAATGACCATCTATCAAAGAATCTTCCTCATATTCTGAGATTTAAAAAAAAGATCCTTATTAATACTAGTAATTCATTTTAAAGCAGAAAGATCATTTTGTCTGTTTGACTTTGAAGTTTCACAATTGTCACTGATTGTATGACATTATTTTGTTCTTAATTTAAATATGCATATATATTATTATACTAGAATTCCGTTTGTTGTAACCTTCCATCCCGATTTGACAAATATTTCATCTTCTATCCGAAAGCACTGGCGTCTTATCGAAAATGACTCTTCCTTAAAAGAAATTTTTCCATCACCTCCTGTTATTGCCTATCGCAGACCCAAAAATCTCAAAGACATACTTGTGACATCAAAAGTAAAGAAGCAAGAAACTTCTAAATTTGGGTGTTACAAACAAAGCGGTAGAAGCAATTGTAAGTGCTGTAAAGCCGCCAACACTGACCACTCTTTCAGCAGCACGGTAACAAAGCAGCGATACAACATCAATGTTACATCTAATTGCAAAACGGAAAATAGTATTTATATTCTTACTCAGTTGTGGAACTTGCAAGCTGCAGTATGTTGGTGAAACAGAAAATAAATTAAACATCAGACTTAACCATAACCAGTCGTTCTATACAAAAGGAAGAAACTGTCCAATTACGACACACCTCTTACGAACAGGACATACTTTTGATAATATCACCTTTCAAATAATTGAGGTAAACCAAAAATGGGACTCCGAAAGGAGAAAACAGAGAGAAAGGTTCTGGATGCATCAGCTACGTACTCTTGAACCTGATGGACTTAATGAGAGGGATGAAAAATAGTTCTACCCAAAACCAAAGGATTAAATCATGAATTTCATTCTATTTAACTAAAACAACTATTTGTTTAGATTTAAAAATTGATATGTACAATAAACGGCAAAAATATGTTTGATATAGACCATCAATCAATATGTAAAACTTTTACCCAAATTTTCAGTAGCCGTCAAGCTACAACATGTACAAAGATATTTTTTGTCATGCATCCGATTTCACCTAGATAGATGCACACGCCCGATAAAGCTAATTTGTTAAGCGAAATATTGCGTGAATAACATATAAAATATAACAACTAATTTTATAACACTCATTAGTGTGTTAAAGTTACATTCTTAGACACTTATATAATTTAATTTAGTAACCATGGTAACTGCATCAGTTTATTCATGTTATTTACAAACTGATTCACACCTAGAAAGCTGAATGTTGATTGTTGCTATTTTTAGACACGATATACTATTATACTATATACATTTTCTTGTTAAATTATATACTTTTCTGATGCACAAATCAGTTTAAATTTATATATATATATATATATATATATATATATATATATATATATATATATATATATAATAGCACTTCAAGAATTCCATTATTCCCTGCATATATATTATAATGATTTGGCCTTGTATTTATGTTTCTTTTTTTTTATCTACTAGTAAATCACAACCGAAATGAATGACACACGGACATTTATACAAAACTTAATGAATAACTCTGAAAATATTTTGACTTCAACTTAATATTTAGTTTTATAGAAACATAGATCGTGACAGTATATATTTTGTAAATATTTCTTTCAGGGCCGTAACTAGCCGCTTTAAATAGTGAGGCAAAATATATCGCCGAACGAAGCGAGGCGAAAAAATTTTGGCGAGGGGACTGGGGGCCGCTCAAGGCCCCCAGAAGCTCTGAGAAAAATAACGCAAAATCGTGCATTCTGAGCGTTTCCCGGACTCTTTCTGACATTGAAACGCAATTAATGTTTAGCTTTTTTTCGACAATATTCTGGTCTGAAAGCAAAAACATAGATTCATTGTAATTTAAGACTTTAAGGTTTTATGGACAACATTAAAAGACCGATATGTAGGACAAAGCAAAATTCGTAATTCTCATAATCATTTATACCGGATCTGTCTGTCTGTTTTAGTCTTGTATTGTGCTTAGACTTTGGGGATATTTTTATGACTAGATTAAAATATAGTGACAGTGCAGTATTATGCTTTAAATACTAGTACTGCTTAAGTCGACACTAGGGACCATCTTGACCCTGTTTTACGGTATTAATGATTCTTTTATTGTTGAAGACCCTCCAGCAACTTTGACCAAATGATTGATCATTAGTATTTTTTTATGTATTGACTTTGTGTGCGATTAGGTTGCGTGCACATTTACTCCATATTCCTTTATTTTCTGTAAAAGGGTCTGAACATGACTTAATGCAAGTTTAACCCATCAATGGAAATGGTCACATGGCAATACATTATTGCTTTTTTTCAAATTATTTGATACCGGAAAATTGGTGACCTTACTTTACTTTTTTCTTTTTCATTTTTGCCATGGCGTTGCCAGTTTGTTTTCGATCTATGAGTTTGACTGTCCCTCTGGTATCTTTCGCCCCTCTTTTTTGACCTCATGTCCATAATTTCCAACAGCTCCACCATGGTTGTGCCATTGCTAGTACTCTCAAATATGAACTTGGTGGCTTTTTTTTGCGTTGGATTATACAAGTACCCGGCCAAGTCCACTCTGGGTTTTTGTTAGATGTATTTCTATTTGTATCCATCCGATGAATTAAGCCTTTTTCAACTGATTTTTATTGCTCGTTCTGTTACACCACTGTCCCATGTTAGGGGAGGGTTGGGATCCCACTGACATGTTAAACGCCGCGACATTCTTTAGATATGTGCCTGTCCTAAGCCAGAAGCCTGTAAATCAGTGGTTGTCGTTTTTTGATGTGTAACATAATTGTTTTTCGTTCATTTTTGTGCACATAAATTAGGACGTTAGTTTTCACGTTTGAATTGCTTTACATATGTCATTTCAGGGGCCTTTTATAGCTGACTTTGCGTTTTTTGCTTGCTCATTGTTGAAGGCCGTATGGTGACCTATAGTAGTTAATTTCCGTATCATTTGGTCTCTTTGTGGAGAGCTGTTTCATTGGCAATAATACCACATCTTCTTTCTTATATTGTTAAATTTGTATCATTCCCACTATTGTTCAATACATTATCGTCTTTTGATCTTGATGGATCAGCAATTTTCTGTGATTTAGGTTGGATTTGTTGACCCTACATCTCTACTGGATCAGGATTCGTATCAGAGACCACTCTGACTCTACCTCATCTCCTACCACCACGATCACGAGTTCTAGAAGTTGGTGTTGTGTTGTTTTCGAGAATTCTACGTTTTTGAAA
Organism: Mytilus edulis; assembly: GCA_019925275.1. Classification (NCBI taxonomy): domain Eukaryota; kingdom Metazoa; phylum Mollusca; class Bivalvia; order Mytilida; family Mytilidae; genus Mytilus; species Mytilus edulis. Next base: position 39,965,115 of record CM034362.1, read on the forward strand.
TGACAAATAGAATGAACGGAACAGTATTTATATGGAACATTATGTTGACGTAACGTAATTGCTAGGAGCGTAGTTATATCAAGGTATGAACGTGGTAAGATCGTAGAATGATCGTGGTAAGAGCGTGTTATAATCGCAGAAGAAACGTGGTGAGATCGTGTTGAAATCGGATAAATGGTGGTATGTTCGTATTGAGAACGTGATGAGCGTTGTAATACCGCAGTCCCACTAGGCCACGATCGCACTACGATCTGTGAAAAAATACAATGTTGATGATCGTAGTACGATCGTGTAGATCGCAGTAAGGTCGAATCACGGTCGTGGTGAGGTCTTCAAGATCGTGATGAGCGTGGCCAATTTTTAACATGTTCAAAACAATTGTTGTGCGGTCCTGGCGAAATCAGGTCGCAGTAGAAGCGTGGTAAGAGGGCAATAAGATCGCAAAGGTCGCTGTACTATCATAGCGAGAGCGTAGCGAAAGCGTGATTCTTTTCGGAGAGACTGCGATACGATCTCACAGCGACGTTATCACGATCTCGCTACGCTTCCACGACGACTATACCACGCTGTTCACGACCATAGTACGATTCTAGCACACCCTTGTTGTCCTCATCACGCTCTTCTTACGAACTGACTACGTTCATACAACGACCATCATTTTCATTGACATTTTTACATAAAATATATAAAAAAACTCCCTAGATTTTGTTTGTCTGTATGTAATGATTCATTTGCTCTAACGGCTCAACTATGCTTGTCGTTTTTATATAGATTATACCGTTGGTTTTCCCGTTTAAAAGGTTTTAAACTAGTATTTTTTGGACCCTTTATAGCTTGCTGTTCGGTGTGAGCCAAAGTTCCGTGTTGAAGGACGTACCTTGGCCTATAATGGTTTACTTTTATAAATTGTTACTTGGATGGAGAGTTGTCTCATTGGCACTCATACCAAATCTTTCTATATCTATATTGACACATCTGTGTCATCTCTGCTATCGTTCACTAAAATATCGTCATTTGAGCTTTATGGATCAGCAATAGGTTGTAATTTAGGTTGGATTGGTCAGTCCGACATCTCTGCTTGATCAGGATTCGTTACTTTGCTCCCTCTGCCTCTACATCAATCCCTACCACCTAGCCCATGTGTTCTAGTAGATTTTGGTGGCATTACTGTATTGTTTCTGAGAAATCTACGTATTAATCAGAAACAGAAGGAATGGAACTGTATTGATATTGAACACGATGTAGACGTTATTGCTGAGAACGTAGAAAGGGACGAGATCGAAAGTTCAATAAAGGGCACACAACTTAATTCTCATAGATTGTTCACTGCCTTTTCCTATGTTCCAAGTGTAACCAGTTTCTGAAAATCATTGAACTGTACAGAAAATATGGTTCTGGAAGCTTTAAAAAATAAATTGCTAACACTGTTATCGTATTTATTAGTGCAGTTTACACGGGACAGCAACATCGAAATGAGGAAAAAGTTAACTAAAGCTTGCCACTTTGGGATGTCAACACTTAATGTGCACCTGATGGGACTATTTTTCCCCCTTTCAATTCCGTATTTGATAACAAATCATTTCTCGAAAATTAACAATCACAAGATTCATTAAAAAAACAATGGCCAAAAAAAATGAACCATTATAGGTGCTTTGATGAAGGTAAACCAGAAATGATTTTTTTATTACATAATTTTCCACGAATAACAAAATGTTGAACATTGTCTTTTTTAAATATATTTTTGAATAGTTTGCAGGGTTTTCCCGCAACTCAGACCCATAAAACGGCCGAATGTTTACATCACACAGAGAGTATAAAATTTAGAATGGAAATGGGAAATGTGCCAAAGAGACAACAACGGGCCAACCCGACAAAAGAACAGGCAGCATCCGAAGGCCACCAATGGGTCTTCAATGCAGCGAAAAAACTTCTCCCCGCGGAGGCGTTCTTCAGCTGGCCCCTTAACAAAAATGTATACTAGTTCAGTGATAGTGGACGTCATACTTAACTCCGAAATCACACAAGAAACTAAAATTCAAAATCATACAAGACTAAAAAAGGCCAGCGGATCTTGACTTCGGACAGGCGGGATAAACCATGTTTTTGAGATCCCAACCCTTCCCCTATACCTTTAGCCAATGTAGAAAAAAAACGCACAATAATACGCACAGTAAAACTCAGTTCAAAACAAGTTTTAGCCCGATGTCAGAAAAGGCAACAAAGAAACTGATTAAAATGACATTGATACATTAATTAACAAAGGATTACTGGGAGTTACTGACGTGCCACTGAGCTCCAGACCTCAATTAAACTGGTTGAAAGATTATTTTTTCATCATATAAATATCAAGTACAATCCCTCCAGTTAGGGGTTTAGTGAATTATTACACTGTCATCATAAAATATATGAGAAGAACATAACCCGTATCATACCAACAACTGGTTTTAGAATAATTGTGTTTATTTCCTATGCAAAGACCCTATTTATAAATGAATCAAATTATATTAAAGACAAAATAGGCAATCTTTAATGACCTGACAACAGTATTGTAATTGTATCCCTTCCTAATAAGTCTGTTTAAAGGTTTTGTTAGCTTTTGAGGTGACTGCCGACATTTTTGTGCTTTGTTAAGAAATTTCCATAAAAATGAATGTAAAATATCTGAACGTGTATAAAGATGTCTGCATGTTAAATTATATTTACGAAGGATGTCTATGATAATAGAATATATACTATATTAGAAAAACATGTATTACTTTATCTATTGGTTTTACAACTGATGGAGCTTAAAAACACCCGATCCCGGAGTCCCGATAAAGGTCCTACCCCCCCCCCCCCCCCCCCTCAAATTAACCGTCGAAAATACAATGAGAAAATATAATAAAAATGTGTCGGAAACTAATGAATAAGGTAGCTGTGGTACTCTAATAATACCAGTTGTTGATAGGAACTTTCCCGATTATTATGTAGGGTTTGATGATAATTTCACTTAATTCATCTAAATTGTAATACTATTAATTTTTTTAATTCAATAAAAGATTTTGATAAATGTTTGTCTAAAATTAACCCTGATGATCCAAATATATATATGGTCTAGTTAGTCCTAGACCGTATGAGTATACTCATATAGTCCGACCGTACGAGTATACGCATACTGTCCAGACCGTACGCGTACGGTCCGAATACTCATAATTATGGTCTGGAACATGAACACCTGCAATTAGTTCGAAATAAAATCAAAATCAGTACAATGAATATTGTAAATTTACGAAACCAGGCAAGGGAAATGAAAACAAATTAACAAACACCATTCAGATCACGATACATATTTTTTCAATACCTCTTGAGTAAAAATAACGTTACTCTCCATATATTCAGTAAAGTCATCCTTTTTCTGCCAAATTATATGCATATCGGTCAACTTTGAAGTAAATTATCCAAAAAATATAAGAATGGAGACATGTGTCTCTATACATGTACATCTCACTATCAAATCCTAGTTATTAGTCTTTCTCTGTATATAAGAGATCTTTATGTCTTGGTGATATGTTCGGAGTATTTAAGAGGTCGGTTTCGTTACTATGCAATTTCTTGGAATTTGATGCGCCTGTCATACAAGTGAGAGGTTTGGCTAGCTATAAAACCAGGTTAAATCCTCCATTTTCTACATAATAAAATGCCTGTACCAAGTCAGGAATATGACAGTTATCCATTCGTGTGTTGTGTTTGAGCTTTTGATCATGTTTGCCATTTGAATACAGACTTTCTGTTTTTGATTTTCCTCGGAGTTCGGTATTTTCGTTATTTTACTTTTTATTAGCACTTTCTTGAAGCTTTTGATTAACCAGTTTAATAAAAATAATTGTTTTCGAGCCAAAATTTAATAATTTTCATCTACATTTTTGTCTCCCTTTCCTATCCCTTTTCTCCTACCCCTTCTCTCCTTTTCTCCCGACCGTTCTCTCCTTTCTCCCACCCCTCTCTCTCCCTGTCTCCTTTACCCTGTCCGCCCCCTCATATATGTAAAATATCAATGTCGGATAAACGAAACTTGCAGCATTTTACCCTCCTCCCTCAAACTATTTGATTTAAGTTTTGTTTATCCTACAATGATCTTTTGATGTCGTCCCTTTACAGATCGCGGTATGAACGTAGTATAATCGTGGTAAGAACGTTCTATAATCGCAGTAGAAGCGTGGTAAGATCGTGTTGCAATCAGATAACTCGTGGTATGGTCGTAGTGAGAACGTGAAGAGGGTAAAAAGATCTTGATAAGAGTAGTGAGGTCGCAGAATAAGCGCAGTGAAAACGTGGTATAATCGTAGCGGGATCATTGAAGAAGCGTAATGAGGACGTAGTAGCATCGTGATTATATTTTCATGCAGCTTATTCTGCGACCTCACTACGCTAATCAAAATCTTTCTACGCTCTTCACGTTTTCACTCCGACCATACCATAAGCTATCCGTTTGCAACACGGTCTTACTGTGATTATAGCACGTTCTAACCACGATTATACTACGTTCATACCACGATCCTACTACGTTCTCAGCAATAACATCAAGATCGTGTTCCATATCAATACAGTTCCATTCCTTCTATTTCTGATTAATACGTAGATTTCTCGGAACAATACAGTCATGCCACCAAACTTTACAAGAACACGTGGGCGTGGTGGTAGGGGTTGATGTAGAGGAAGAGGGAGCAAAGTAACGAATGCTGACCAAGCAGAGATGTCGGACCGACCAATCCAACCTAAATTACAAGTTATTGCTGGTCCATAAAGCTCAAATGACGATATTTTAGTGAAAGATAGCAGAGATGACACAGTTGTGTCAATAGAAAGAGGAAGATGTGGTATGAGTCCCAATGATACAACTCTCCATTCAAGTAACATTTTATAAAAGTAAATAATTATAGGCCAAGGTACGGCCTTCAACACGGAGTCTTGGCTCACACCGAACAGCACGCTATAAAGGGCCAAACAAATTACAAGTGTTAAACTTTTTAAACGGTAAAACCAACGGTCTAATCTATATAAAAACGACAAGCATGGTTGAGCCGTTAGAGGAAATGGATAATTACATTCAGACAACAAAAAGTATGGGAGCTTTTTTATATATTCTATTTGAAATGACAATGAGAATGGTGGTCGTAGTGTGAACGTAGTAAGAAGAGCGTGATGAGAACGGCAAATGCCTGCTAGAATCGTACTATGGTCGTGAACAGCGTGGTATGGTCGTAGTGGAAGCGTAGTTGGGTCGCGGTGAGAACGTGATAGTCGTAGTGAGGTCGTGATAACGTCGCTGTGAGATCGTAGCGCAGTCTCTCCGAATATAATCACGCTTTCGCTACGCTCTCGCTAAGATTATACAACGACCTTTACGATCTTACTACGATCTTAGTGCGCTCCCACTACGCTTCTGATTTCGCCACGACCGCACCACAATTGTTTTGAACATGTTCAAAGTTTGCCACGCTCTTCACAATCTTGAAGACCTCACCACGACCGTGATACGACCTTACTGCGATCTACACGATCGTACTACAATCATTAAAATTTGCATTTTTTTCATCGATCGTAGTGCGATCGTGACCTAGTGAAGACTGCGTTATAATCGTGATAATCGTAGTGAGGTTGTACAATATGCGGAGAGGGAACGTTTTATAACCGTAGTG